>JADRCH010000229.1:5011312-5038048 GCA_019843965.1 Rhynchomys soricoides | reverse complement strand
CATGGCATTATTACAGTTGAGATGAACTAATTGAAGGTACGTTTATGGTACCTTTTTACTTTAGTTCACATCCTGATAAACGTAAAACAATCCATACAAATGTCTTGCTTTTAGAAAGAACTTCCTGTGCGTATCTGCAGGACGTAGGGCTTTAGGGCACCGTGTCCTGAGAAGGTTGCTGTGAAGTTGGTGAGATTCCTGCTTGCTTGGGAGTCTGAATAGACAAGGAGAAATGCCGGAGCTGCTGTTGTCTGGCTGAGCCACTGCTGAGGTGTGAATGAAGGATACTTTGAACTCATCTCTTGCTTACACTCAATTCCAGCAAACAGCTAACTTAGGGACTGTCCATCCATTTTTCTGCTTGTGCCATAAATATTAACCACTCTTACAGAGGGCTGTCCAGGTATATATCACAGATTCTTGGCCCAGAGAGCAATACTGTGGAGCCTTTCTCCAAGCCACTGTTGTAGATTCTATCTTTAGGAACATTTGGGGCAGTGTTGTGGAATTTATGAGCAGGGTTGTTTTTGGTTTAAGTGTGATGATGCTGTAAACCCCTGGTCTAAAAAATTACTTACTATGAGGGCTGTTGTTTTTGTCTGAAGGACATGCTGAAGGCTATGTGGGTGATGTGGCAGCCACAAGCTGTACTTGATGTTTTGTTTTCAAGGTAGTTGCAAGCACCCATAGTGCTGCATAAATTGTAGAAATATTGTGATAGGCGGTACATGCCTGTAGAGCCTTCCTGACAGTTTGACAGTAAGTGGCCCTCCTTAATTAAGTGGTCCACTTCTAGTGAACTCAGCAATGTGACCCAGTGCACTATTATTTAAATAATGTAAAGTTTAAAAAATGAAGTTATAAGGCTGGTGAGATAGATGGTGGAGCAGGCAAAGGTGCTGCTGCCAGCCTGAGGACCCGAGGACTTGAGTTCAGTCCCTGGGACTCACAAAGTGGAATGAGAAGCAGCTCTGGCCTTCATGTGCGCAGTATGATGCAGGTGCACACACACACACACACACACACACAAACAGATGTAATTTAAAAATGAAATTGCAGAGCGACACAGGTTGTTTGACATTGTGCACATTTTGTATGTGTGCAGATTCTTGACAACATAAGAGAGTCAGCTCAGGCCCACTCTAAGAGTGGTTACCTTTGAAGGAAGAGCTTAGTCTAGGGGGGTAAAACAGCATTGTGGAATACACGTCTGTACTTTTTTATTCTTCAACAATACAAATTTCTTCATGGGTTCTGATGTAATTTTTAGCACAAAGACAAGGGAAAATGAATGGAAGACAGCTTACAGGGACAATGATTTGGGGAACAATAAGTTGCCTGTGAGTTGTATTGTTTTACCATATGCTGATTTGCATATGAGGGCATCTGCAAATATAAAATATTAATCCTCTGGCGTTCATCCCAATGGTCTTTCCTACTTCTCATGAGCTGAGGGAGAGGCAAAGGGTGTGTTGGATTGAAACCCCAAAGCCTCCTGCTGAGAGCCACATAATGCATGGGGTTATGTCTGTCTTCATTTTAGGATTTACCCAGGGCCTAGTAATGGGTTCACCATGTGCAGGCACCCCTGGAGCCTGGAAGGGAAGAGCAGGTTTAAAGGAGCAGCAGGCCCTCTGATGAATCATGCCAGCCCCATTCATTCTGGGTCAGAATTGTTCTCTGATAGCTTTGCTGAAGAGAGTAGCTCGTGCCAGACGTGCTGGGTGCTAGCCTTCCGAGACACACATGGCTTCTGTGCTGGGTGCTAGCCTTCTGAGACACACATGGCTTCTGTGCTGGGTGCTAGCCCTCCGAGACACACATGGCTTCTGTTTCTTGTGTTGGGAAGGTGCAAGGACAGACTTGAGAAACAATGAGAAGAAGCTGGCCTTGGACATGGCCACCAACGCTGCCTGTGCATCACTCCTGAAAAAGAAGCAGGGAGCAGGTATTGTCTTAAATCAATCTCCTTCGTGTGCTTATGACTAAGACTTTGCAGGTTTTTAATGCAAAAGGTGAGATTTCTCCCGCTTGATAAATGATTCTCAATTTTGAACATATACCATTGATCTAAATTAGATCAAAAGTAAAATAATATCAAGCAAACAAGTTTAAAGTAAGATATGGCCTTTCATGTTGTCATTTCCTTTGTTCTTTGCTAATAATGGGTGTGCTTTCCAGCAATCACAACATGGCTTCTGTGAGCGGCTGAAGGTAGATGTAAATAAAGTTGGTGCTCACCACCCCATGATTGCTTTATGCTTTAGACTTAAAGAGCATAACAATAAAGCATAATTGAAGTTTTTCCAGGCTTTGCTGAAGACTGTGGAATCTATTCACAATACTGTGGATAGTTCTTAAAATTTAGAGATGAGCTATACATTCTTCACGATTAAAATAGATGTGGGAAAATAAATTTGAAAGAATGAAGTTCAGGTTATACATGGTGGTTGTTTCAAAAGAAAGGGGTTGTCTTAGTTATCCTGTATGCTGTTGAGACAGCATGACCAACCAAGGCAACTGTTAGAAAAGAAAGTATTTAATTGGGGGCTTCTTAGAGTTTCAGAAGGGTCCATGATCATCATCATCATGTTGGCAGGGAACATAGCCATGGGCAGGAAAGCATGGTGCTAGAGATGTAGCCGAGAGCTTTGAGTACTCTTCTGTAGGCAACAAGCCAAGACAGAAAGACAGACAAATAGATAAACAGACACAGAAGACAAAAGCATAGGCTTTTGAAACCTCAGTGCCCACAGCCAGCAACATAGCTCATCCAACAAGGACACGCCTCCTAACCTTTTTCAAACAGCCTATCAACTGGGGACTAAGCACATAGTTATATTAGCCGGGGGTGGGGGGAAGTGGGGTCGGGAGATATGATTCTCATTCAGACCACCACAGGGTTTAAAACACAAGTCATGTGTCCCTACTTAGAGGCTGGCTGTTTATTGTCCTCTCTGTATGTGTCCTGTAAGGGTGTGCCTTACATTGTCTGTCACATTCACCTCACCTTTCTCTCTCTCCATCACTGTGCCTTTCTCCCATCCATTCATCCGTATTCCCTGGCCTATGTCAAGCCCAGAGTTTAGTCCCCTGCCTTAGCCTTAGAAACAGTAAGCGTTCTCCTTGTCTTTGGGATTTAAGAGAACCTCCCAAATTATTCTCCTTGCCCATTCCAAATCCCATCATAAGCCTGCCCGTGCACCTGCTGCCCCTTTGTATTGTCTTCCACTTCAGCTCACACACAGTGTAAACCAGCCTGGAGCCTGGTGTTTTAACCATGGAGAATACTCATTGGAAGAACTGGTGTTTCTCTAAAGACATCCATTTATTGATGTGGGCTCTGGAGGGAATGACAAAGTGTTTGTTAGCTTAGCTGGTGCTGTGCAGTTATAGACTTGGGAGACATTGTCCTAGCAACTGTGTGGGACAGAAAGTAGAAACCATGTTTGTTACTGTGTGGGTGGCTTTTGCTTGAGGTTGACATTTCCTGGTCCTTGCTGTCCAGTTGGGTCAGGAAGGAAGGCTGTGGCCTAACTTCTTTTCTCTGCCACTGACTTCCTGTTGCTAGACTAGTGCCTTCAGAGAGACTCTACTGAGGTGTAAGGTTTCTTAGGCACTGAAGGTTCTCATTTTGTTTCTTGTGCTTGCTCCTGACCAGCAAGCTATGTACAATAGGATCTTTGCTTTGTAGCTTGGTAGGGTTCTAGGTCCATCTTCTCATATGCTCCCCAGATGGAGCATGCCATATTTCCAGTGATGTCTGGGCTGTGCTCGTGAGAGACCCCAATTTGGGTGCCATGCTACCTTGCATCAATTAAACTCTAACAGTGTTGGTTTTCGAATTGCATTTTCCCTCTCAGGGAATTTGTTACTGTAAAGCATTTGATGGGGACAGCTGAAGAGGCAGCAGTTAGATTAGCTATCTTCCTTTTGATCCCTGTGCAAGATTAAGATTGCTTTAGCATTTGATGGGGTCCAGATTTTTCATTGATTTTTTTTTTTTTTTTTAGATTTCAGTCTCTTGCTTCTTCTTAAGCTTACTTTTTCCTGAAATGAAACTGAAGCATCTGTGTTCTCACCCTCTCTCCCTCATTACTTATCTTTCTGCCTCCTGTCTTCAGGGACAGCTCAGGCTGGACTGACTTGTGCAGTGGCTGCTAGTACTCCATGTTGGCCACAGTGCATGTGGCTGGTGGCTTTGTGCTGGGGTCGGACAGGTGGTCCTTCCGCTAAGTGCCTCACTCTGTCAAATGACTTGGCAGCCCCTTGTAGTGAAGCTTACCAGATTGGGAAGCAGTGATGGGAAGGGTCGCAGGGAGAGTGTAATCCCTGGGTCGGGAAGATCATGTTTTCAATTGCCAAAAGCTCTGCCGATGAAGATAAGTCTCAACAATTTGTCATTTCTTTGTTTTGCTTCCTCCCTGTCTTCTCCTTAGATGGGGGCCGAACGTTAAGCAATGCTGAGGACTACCTCGATGACGAAGACTCAGATTGATGCCTCCCGGAGCTGCTTTGATGCCTAAACTTCTTTTGCTTTTGCCATTCCAAAACCTGGGTTGTTTTGCCAGAAGAGTATTGATAACTGTTCCTTTTAAAGTCTGTGTGAGCATGACACTGTTGCACTGTGATCTGTGATGAGTCGGCGTGAGCGTGGGTCATTCTCACCGCAGCTTGCCAATAAGTAAAGAGAGACTTTGTTGTATAAAATAAATATATGTTCATCAGGGTAAAACAAACAAACAAAAAGATTATTTCTATTTATCAAGCTAAAGAAATTTTAATAATTTTTTTCTTTTAACAAATCATTTTTTTTAAAGTTCTTTACCTCAAGGAATGAGATGTTCTGAATGGATTTTTCAAGGGGAAATGCTTATTATAACAGTAGACGGAAACTCTCCACAGAAAATTGTCAGCACTTCTGACAAAAATAAACATTTAAAGAGACTTTATTATCTGTTTTTGTGCTCTCATTGCTAGTAAATAAACAAAGCCTTTTACACTCAGGTAAGAACTGAGTTTTACCTTACTTTTAGGTTACACGTTATGTTGATTAGCACGGAAGAATCACACTGGCTAGATTTCTCTCACAGCTTCCTGTATCTGCTTTGTTCCACACAGTAAATGCTTGCACATCTAAGATAAGATAAAATTTTAACAATTATGAAATACTCAGAATTGCATTCAAGGTAATACTTAGAGTGTAGGAACTCAGTAACCTCATTTCAGTTTGATCAAAGTGTGGAAGTTTAAAACACTTTCTTTTTTTTTTTTTGTGAAAGCTACCATAATTTTCAGGGTGATGTATGTAGTTAGGAAACATGAACTTTTCTCACTCAGATAACATATGTTTTCTCAGAGCATGTGTCCGGCTCATAAGGGTTTGGATTCCTTTGCTGAGTCAGGTGGAACAGGGAGCCTTGACGTGATTCTTCGTTAGAAGTTCTAATTTTGTGTCACTGTGTTAAAAATGTCATGGTCTCATAACGTATCTAATTCCCAGTCCTGGGCCTAGAAATACATCTTCAAGAATTTTCTGCTCATTTCAAAAGACATATTGGTCAAGAGAAGGAAATGTTGAAGAAAGAAGTGGGCTAGCTCAGGAAATGAACGCCTGTGTAGGTGCATCTTCTGCCTATAGCTGGTTTTCCTCTCTGTGGATCCCTTGAGAAAGGTACCTGGAGGAACCAGTTTGAGGTCATTCAGATGCCTCAACTAATTTAGTTGGAGATAACCTGTAGAAGCATTGACAGCAAAGCACAGCCTCTGGGATTAATTAAGGGGCACACTGTCCTCTCCAAATAGATGTGCTATTGCATTGTGTCATGTTGGTTGAGACAGTCTTGACAGGCTATCCCTGAGACTCACTATGTAGCCCAAGCTGTCCTTAAACCCTGCCTCCGCCTCCCAAGTGCTGGGGTTGTAGGCATGAACCACCATGTCTGGCTTGTTAATAAATTCAACCCAGCTATATGTATTTCTCTATAAGCATAAATGGAAAGATACCACTTTCTTCCAGAAATGTTCTCTCTTCCCATAGAACTTGAAAGGAGTTTTCACTGGAACAGGGTGTGTGCCTCAACACAAAGCTTTTCGAGATCCTGAAATCTTTCATTCTTCTGTCTTTTGCAAGCAAGGCAGTTCAACAGTTACTGACGGGGCAGAGGCAATGAAGTATAAGCAAAGGTTATTTGGCTGGAGAAAGGGACACGTTTAACTAGCTAGTACTGCATAGGCATGCAGCTGCCTCATCACCCCGCCTTTAGCTCAAGCTTTTCCAGGAGCCCTGCATCTCCCCCCACCCCTTTCCTGCCTTGATGGGCAGGACTCTTGTGGACACTGTTACTTGGAGTCCCAACTTCAAGTTGCTTGATTCTAGCTGATACATTCAAACTCTTCACTGTGGTGTCTCTTGCCTTCCCCAGCTCCTGTGTGACAGCAACACAGACCCCAGGTGTTTCCAGGCCAGATTGGATCCATCTAGCAAAGCCAATCCCCCCTTCATACTATGGTCTGCCTTCCTGACATGAACTGACTGACAGTCTGTGACGCTGTTTCTCCTCCTTCCTGAAGCTTCTTTCGGAATGATTTAGCTGTGATGAGGGTGAGAGCTGACTGGCAGAAGGAGGGCACTGGGTGTCAAGCTCTGGAAGGCAGCTGAGTACCCCTTTTTTGAGCTTAGCCTACAGAATTATAGCACCCTTCAGTTCACTGCAGCCTTTTCTAGTCCAGACACCAAATCTAACTCTGTCCCAGGAGACTGAGAGTGAAATAAGATTCTAAACTCTCCAACCCCAAACTGAACGAAGGTAATTTTGATAAAATTATAATAGGTGCTTTTAATTAATGTTTGTATATTTATATACTTAAGGTAAAGAATAATAACTCCTCCCCCCCCAGCCTGTGAGAATCCCAGAGGTTAGCCAGTTATAACTTTTAGGACAGGAGAAAGAGACACAGGGAGAACTTGGGTGTGGCATCAAGTTTGATGCAACTAGACAGTTTATTTAGCTGTGGTTGTAATGCCTATCTAGCTGATTTGAACTTTCTCTGAGTTGCTTAATGCTGATCTCAGCAACAAAAATCAGTTGTAGGAATCCCACCACACTGCGCAAGGAGGCTTTGGCTGTATTCTGGAAATGACTGGCAGTTTGCTGTAACCTGAGCTTCTGACAGTCACTGTGGCCTATTCTGGCCATTGCATTCTTGGGAAGAAAAAGCCTTCCAGCCTCCTGATGGTCAGTGATGCTGGGCCAGCTTCACCCCAGAAGCTTCATACAAAGGATGGTCCTTCATGTTAGGGCTTCCTGTTTTGGCTTCAGCTGTTGCAGATTCATTGTTGAGTGGCCATGCATTCTAACTGCTACATTGTGCATTTCTTCAGTGAATCTTCCCTGGCTCTTCTGTTTTCCCCCAAAAGATTAGCCATATTGTTATTACCCAGAGATGAAAGGTAGAAATAATATTGAACATGAAATTTCATATTTTAAATAGAAGAAAATAATAATGTATTTGTTTTGAGACTAGCTGGCCTTTCCAAGGACTGATATTAAAGACATGCACAGATGCCACTGTCATAAGAGACATTATATAGAACCCACAGTTCTGACTTTGCTGTTGGGAACAGTGTGCTCTTCATGTCAGCCCATTTATATCTGATTTTCTATATTTCCCCACTGGCAAGTTTGTGGGAATTTTCTTTCAAGATTTTTACACTGCAAGTATGTATATAATGGTAGTACCCAGACTGAAATATGTTATTTAGCCAAATTTATAAGTATCTGCTTACTAAAATGTGAAGTTTTGGTGGAATAGTCAGATTTGGTGACCCCTATTTTTGCAGTAGAAAATAACATAGGCAAATGGTTTTCTTACGTGCAGAGAAAACTTCAAGCCACAAATTTGTGGGTTTTGTCTCCTTAGTTCTTAATAATATGCTTTTTTATACGCCCCTCTCTTACAATGACATAAAATTAAATAAAACTGCCATTTATTAAAGGCCTTCTGATATCTGTGGTAGGTACTTTCACAGACATTACATCATTATTTTTTTTTCTGTTTTTATTTTTAAACATTATTATTATTGAGTATTTTATAGATGAGCACCGTACTTACATCATTTCAGCCCCAGCTTCTGGCCCCTCCAACTCCTCTGTGCCCTTCCCCACACCATGCTCCATCTTAACTTCATTATTTCAGCCACTGCAGAAAACCAGCCTTAGCTTTGAGAAACTGTGGTGATTTAAATAGGTTGGGCTCCCATAGACTCATGTGCTTCAATGCTTGGCCATAGGGAGTGGCACTGTTAGGTGTGGCCTTAACTGGAGTAGGTGTGGTCTTGCTGAAGGAAGTGTGTCACTGTGTAGGTGGGCTTTGAGGTCTCCTATGCTCAAGCTCTGTCCAGTATTGAATGAGAGTCTCCTCCTGGCTGCCTGCAGAAGACAGTCTCCTTCGGCCTTCAGATCAAGGTGTAGAACTCTTGGCTCCTCCAGCACCAAGTCTGCCTGCACACTGCCATGCTTTCCACCATGGTGATAATGGACTAAACCTCTGAAACTGTAAGCCAGCCCTAACTATGTTTTCCTTTTATGTTTGCCTTGGGAGTGGTCTCTTCATAACTAGGGGACTGTAAAACAGAAGCTGTGTTTTAAAGTTAAGGGGCTTACTCAAGGTTACTCTGCTAGAGGGTAAACACACAGGTCTGGCAGACAGATGAGCCCAAGTATGTGACAGAGGTCGACATTCACATTGTGTCAGAAAAGCCTGCAGAAACCTCTGCTCCTTTGGAATGGAACCCCTGGTGTAGGCATCTTAAGATTTCAGCATGTCTGCTCATCAGCCATGTTTTGCCAAACAACCCAATGAATGTTAATAAAAGACACCTTTTTCCTCTCCTGAAAATATGTAGACAAAACCTTTTGGTTCCCCACTCCCAAGTAAAATATGATTCAGTAACAACTTCCTAAATTTACTGTGCGCATATATGGAAGTCCCACAGTTCTGTGTAACATGAAAATAATGGCAGTCTTGGAAGGGCCAA
The DNA here is from genome assembly GCA_019843965.1 of Rhynchomys soricoides. Classification (NCBI taxonomy): domain Eukaryota; kingdom Metazoa; phylum Chordata; class Mammalia; order Rodentia; family Muridae; genus Rhynchomys; species Rhynchomys soricoides. The sequence goes on along the minus strand of JADRCH010000229.1, from coordinate 5,029,008 downwards.
GGATTGCTGCTTAGGGGCATGTCCCAACTACTTTCACTGTTGTCTTTTGTGGGGATCCTCAGACTTTTCCCAGGATGCTCCACCTCAGGCCTCTGCTTACACTGACTGCTGGGAGGATTCCTGGCTGAGGCTGGAAAGGAGATCTGGGGCAATCCAAAGGAACTCGCTAGGGAGATAAAGAGAACTCAAGTGGGAGAAACACAAAGGGGTGAGCAGCAAAGAGGTGGCCGCCCTTTGTAAGCTGCTCCTGATAGCACCCACCAGAGAGCTTCAAGACATTGTTAAGTTGTTAGGCTTTAGAGTTAAGTTCTGAATTTGTGTTTCCTCTGCTGCTCATGACTGGGTGACCTTGGCTGAGTTTCTTAAACCCTCTGATTCTCAAAGCCTAAAGAAAAAGAAAAAGAAAAAGAAATAGCAGTACTGACTGCTTAGAGCAGAGATTCTCAGCCTTGCTAATGCTGAGACCCTGTTACAGTTCCTCATGCTGTGGTGACCCCCACTATCAAGTTACTTTCATTGCTACTTCATAACTGTAAGTTTGCTTCTGTTATGAATTGTAATGATATCCAGGGTACTTGATATGTGATCCTATAAAAGGATTGTTGGACCCCTCCTGTAAGGTTGAGAACCACTCCCCTAGAGTGTTAAGGCTTAAATGGATACAAATGATATTGAATAATGCCTGGCACAGTGATTGCTTGATAAATAAGTGTTATTTATAAGCAGGGTAATGAAGATGTTTTCATAGGAAACAGATGTGGGTATAAAAGATGCATCAGTGTTTCCCAGTCACCATCAAATATCCTCAGCCATTTTCAGAGTAACTGGACCCTGCTGTTCCCTTTCAGTCATGTAGATGTGCTCACACGCAGCAGTGTTTTAGAATATAAAGTTTCTTTTGAGAATTACAGGGGAAGGTTGCATAATTTGAAATGGCCCGATTAAAATCAAGTTCCATGAGTGGTTGTGTACATCTGTAATCCTAGTGCTTGGGATGAAGAAGTAGGGAGGTCATAAGTTCTAGGTCATCTTTGATGACATAGCTCAAGACCAACCTGGATTACGTGAGGCCTTATGTCTCGATAGTAATAATAACTCAGAAGGAAACTAGGGGGAATATCTGTTCCACTTTGAGTTTTAGATGGTCACTGAGAATCAGTGTGATGAATCTCAAAGACTATGGGTCCAGTGCTCAGCATATACTGATTTCAAGTCAAAGGTATTTGGTTTTTCTATCTTTTATATAATTTCCAAATTAAAGCAATACAAATGAATCAGCTTTGTAATTGTTTCTCTTGTTTGTTTCTCCTCTCAACTCTGAGACCCGAATCCCATAATGTCAGTGAGATAAAGATGGGATTTTAGACACTTAGAAATTAAGTTTCATGCAATCACCAATTTGGAACAAGAATGTGAAAAAGAGAACTTTATCATTTCCCATCCAAGGGATTCCTGTGATACCAGGAGTGTGCCTTATGTCACAGATGAGTCCAGGGGGTGGAAATGAGAGCTGCTTGGACACAGACAGACTGGAAGGACCTGCTGGGGCCTTTCATCCCCTGAAACTGGCTATAATTTTGGAGCTGTCAATCATAACAGTCTCACCTGTCACTGGGATACCAGGGCTCAGGGCCCGTGGCCCTTACCCCATCATTTCTCAGTCTATGACACTGATCAAGGCTCCTGGTCTTTTCAATAATGACAGCAGGCTCAGGTGATGTCACCTAGTGTGACTTCACGGTGTCATTGCTACATCCATATTTCCTTCAAGTCCTGATTTTTGAGAGCCACAGGTTACGGCATCACCTAGTATGGCTGTTAGAGTAACTCTTCTGCATGAGGATCAACTGCTATTGCACTTAGTCTTGGAACCAGGGTTCAAACGGTAGGTCTGAGGGTGAGCAGGTGATCAGAAGCCTTAGACTTAGGCCCAAGCTGAGTGAGTGAGTGTGGTCTGGTGTGAGTGGGTCTTGCTGGATCTGTAGCCATTAAGTCAGACATTGTTCTTACCATTTTCCCCCATAGCAACAGTTGTTTGTTTCTTTTTCTGCAATGTGAATTTAATGGTTACTACTGTTCCTACTACAGTCTCTAACTGTTAGGCATTTAAGAAAGTTTTATTTAGAAAATTGGTAGTTTTCCACTGACATAAGAATGGTTTTAAAATTTTGCCCTTGACAGGCCTTAGATATCCAGTGTGTTCTCCCCTTCTGTTTTTGAATAGCTGGACTCTGAGCCCCAAAGTGATTTGCTGGAAGGAACAGGACAGCTGAATCATTAGCCAGGGATCAGGTTCAAGAAGAGTTGCAGAGAGAGAGAGAGAGAGAGAGAGAGAGAGAGAGAGAGAGAGAGATTTTCCGGGGTTTATATCCAGCCTCCTCCCCCCTTTAACTCTTGGTCGGGAGCAGGGTCTCCACAAGGGGAGCACAAGTGCCCTGATCAACTCAGCATCTTTGTTTTTTATCTCATGCTGATGTGATTAATAAGGGAAGAAACTGAGATGCCGACCATAGTGACATTTGAGCTGATGGCTGGGATTCTTGGCATTTCGTAGCTCTCTATTGCTATGGTGACCTCTGTCAGGTGACTGGAGTTGAGTATCTTGTGTCCTCTCTTCCATTGTATTTTAGTCACTAAAATAACAGGGTCACTTGATCCCCATCAGTGTGTCTGGTGACAGAGTTTTAGCCACTCATCTATCAGCGACTGACTTGTTTTTGTTTAAGGAATTTCCTCTTTTAAGTTGAAGAATAAGAAATAACTGTATCTGTTTAGTTAGATAGTCCTTGCCATTTAGGCCACAGGAGAATCCCTAGGATGACACAGTAGCTAGTAGAAAGTGTTCTTACTAAATATCGTGGCTGTTAAATTTTCTTTTTAACTAAGAGCCCAGTAAACTTTGTAGTACCTTTAAATGAATATGAATGGAAGGCCAGTTTCTTTTCCCCAGTCATTGCTAAGGTGACTTGTTTATTTTTAATGGCTCGCATATATTTTTGTTACACCATTAATAATGATTTCACACCTATGCATTAAATTCCATTGTATTCAAATTAGTTTGGGGCTCTTTTCTATTACATATAATTGTAGTTTAAGTTACAACTATATACATCCAGTACTATTAACTTTCTTTTATTGTAAGTTTTATAATAAACTTTATTCTTATGGAAGCCATGGTCACTTGAGTATAATTCTTTAAATATTTTTGTTTATCTTTGATTTTGTAATAGTATATAACATATCACTTGATAATATCTACCTCTATCCCTACACTCTCAGTCCCCCGACACCCCCAATATCTCCCACTTTTTTTTTTTTTTTTTATTTTAACACAATGGTTGCTGCCTTCTGGAATGTTGACTGACCTTGGGCCTGAGTACTGACAGTCATGCCATGGACACAGGACAGCATTTCAGAGTTTTGCTCCTTTGCTTCCAGCTCTTACATTCTGTTCACCCCTAGCTGGGGATGTTCCTTGATCTGTGGAAGTGGGGCAGTTCTTGTAGATTGATCCTCAGCTGAGCACTCACAGTTACTTACTCTTAGCACTTTGGCCAGTTAGGAACATCTGCATTAAACGCTGCCTGCTGCAAAAAAGAAGCTTTTCTGACCGAAGGTGAGAGCAACACACATTTATGGGTATAAACATAAACGTTTATAAGGCTGTTTGACAACACACACATTCCCTGACATGTTGCCTGCTCTTATCAGCTTCTTGATGGAAACTTTATACGAACTTCAGTGACCCCATAACTCTTGTATTCATCAAACCTGCAAAATGAATACACATGGATCCCTACTGGCCCAGTTCAAACTCTTATTTCTCCCGTAGCACTAATTGCTTTAACGTTTCCAGCCATGTAGTCCATACCTGCCATGTCCTCAACTTCATAAGGACCTACATTCCTTTCCCCACCAAACTGAGTGTTTTAACATCTGTCCTAGTTGGGGTTTCTAATGTTGTGAAGATACACTGTTACTGGAGCAACTTGAAGGAGAAAGGGTTTATTTAGCTTATACCTCCACATTACTGTTCATCATCAAAGGAAGTCAGGACAGGAACCTGGAAGCAGGAGCTGATGCAGAGGTCATGAATGGATGCTGCTTACTGGCTTACTCAAGATGGCTTGCTCTGCCTGCTTTCTTATAGAATCCAGGACCATCAGCCTAGGGATGGTACCATCCACAGTGGGCTGGGTCCCTCCACATTACTAATTAAGAAAATCCCCCACAGGCTTGCCTACAGCCAGATCTTATGGAAACATTTTCTCAATTGAAGTGTCTTCTTCTCAGATGACCATAGCATGTGTCAACTTGACGTAAGTTTAGCCAGAACTACCTTCTGTTCTGTTATCTGTTCTTACTGTAAATCTGGGTAAACAGAATGAGCAGTAACCATGCCACAACTAAGCTAAGCTGTCTTGAAATGTTGTCTACCAAATAAATTAGCCATTGGTTTGGAATTTAGCATCACTCAATTGTTTTGAACACATCCTGGATATGAGATGTTTTATAAAGCAACAGCGTGATGCGGCAGAGGGGGTGGCTTAGTGGGCCCATGCTTAGGCACCAGCCCCCATGTATCAACCATATGATAGGTCTAGTATAAAATGAAGTTTATTTGGCAAATGGGAAGGGGGTCTGGGGGAAGGGAGTAGAGACAGAGAAAGAAAGGGGCAGAGAAGGACAGAAAGGAGAGAGAAAGAAGGGAAGTGGCTGGCTGCGAACACATAGAGAAGAAAATGGAGAGATGGAGAGAGAGAGAGAAAGAGAGGGGGGAGAGAGAGAGAGAGAGAGAGGAGAAGAGAAGAAGAGGAGTAAGAGGAGAAGGAGGAGGAGAGAAGAGAAAGAGAGAAGATAGAGAGTCCTTTTATATGTGAGCCAGGCTGGTACCTGGCTGTTGCTAGGTAACCGTTGGGCTGAGCCTAGAGGAAATATTAACAGGGTGTAGTCAGATAATTTTTGTCAGAATATTTTTGTTTTATTTGTGGTTTTTGTTTTTGTTTTTTGAGACAAGATTTCTCTGTGTAGTCTTGGCTATCCTAGAACTTGCTCTGTAGACCAGGCTGGCCTTGAACTCAGAGAGATCCACCTGCCTCTGCCTCCTGAGTGCTGGGATTAAAGGTGTGTGCCACTACTTCCCAGCCCTCATTCTATTCTTGATAGAGTCCTTGTGGCTGTGAAACATTCTGACCACAGGCTTCAATACCCGTATCCTTCCCTGCCAGCATTCTAATCTTTCATTTGCCCACTAAAGCCACCCATTAAGCTCTGCTTAATATCACTAGTGAGTCTCTAGCTTGCAACTCCAAACTGTTCCACATTCTTCTACCAACATTTCCAAAGCCCTGAAGAGCACAGGGTCAGATATACCACAGCAATAGCATTGTTCCATGCTATCATTTTTTAAATTTTGCTCTTCCCCCCAATTCCTCCCATAACCATCCTCTTCCACCTCTCCCCAACCTTGTGTCCTCTTGTAAAAACAACTAGTCCAATTTGTGCTGCACATTTATACTTCTGGGTGTGGGACCATCCATTTCAATGTGGGTGACCTAATAGGGGCCACACCCTGAAAGAAAACCAACTCTTTCCCAGAAGCCAATAACTAAGGGTAGATTGTCAGTTGGGGAGTAGAGACCTGTGAGCTCTTTCCGCTGTGCTAGAATGTTGGCTCAGTTGATCTTGGGCAGGCAACTAGAGCTGACCTGAGTTCCTGAGTACAGTTGTTCTGTTATATCTAGCGAACACTTAAACTATGGTCCTTTCCAATCTCTGCCTCTTATTTTCTTTGAATCTCTGATGCCAATTTAAGACCCCAAACTGCCTTGTGTTCTTCTGTGTTCTTTCTGGTAAGAGCCAGTGGTTGCACTGGCTTGAGTATGGTGGTTACTGTGGTGAACACTTCAGAAGTGGGGTTAGATTTTAGTCAGGCACAAATTGCTATTTCGCTTGGGAAAAGTAGAGATTAATTCTTACTTCCTTGAGTCTCTGACGACTTTCAGGACATGCTTCACTGGTAGACAGCAATGATGTAGACCTCTGGGAACTAGGGCTATGTTATAAGAAGCCAGCCAGATTCTGCTTAGGTCTCTTGGAACCTAGTAGGCAGGGAACTATAGTAGCCTCCTGGGGAGGAAACCAGCCTGTAGCTGAAAGCTGTCAGGGATCTCCCTCTGACAGTTAGGACCATCACGTCAGGTGCAGAAGTGATCCATCTTGGATTCAGATCCTTCAACCCTTGAGAAATCATCTTAGCTGATACTTGAGGCAGTGTGAATACTCAGGCAATCTCTTACTGAAATCTTTATCTTCAAAATTGTGAGTGAAATAAAATTGTTATTTTAAGTCATCATCTCTTAGGGTTATTTGTTATCTGTTATGCAGGTCACATAACTACATTTCCCATGCTATTTAATTCTCACAATAACCCTATGAGTGAGGTACTATTATGTCATTTTGATGGTAATGAACTTGACCCAAAGGTGTTAATTTGCCCAAATGACTAGCTAGCCAGGGTGACAGGAACTGAGTCAAACTCTGATGCAGCTCACATTAAACTTCTGAGCTAAGCTGCTAATTAATTGTACTATCTGGGTTTCAGTTTACATGAAAATACAAACTTGTCAATGGACTATGTTAGGCCATTAATTTTTCAGAAGTCAGAGTGCCTCTGTTTTCATCTGCAGATCACAGTGTTTCATAAACAGCTGAGAAATTTGGAGAAACCCAGAAAGTAAGCCGTGCCCCCTGTATTGATGAAGTGCTGTCAGTCACTCAGATCACTCACACACAGAGACGTTCTAAGTGGCAAGAAATGAAACAGAAGCCGCAAGTTGCACAACTGCTCCAGAAGCCATACCACGCCCTGGCTGTCAAGACTGCCTGAGCTCAAAGGATCAACGTCTGCAAGACAAGCTTTTAGTTCCAGCTCATTCACTTTTTGTTCAAGACAAATGCTCAAATGCTTTCTCTTACCAATTAGAGATATGATTTTTGACTGCTCCAGCTTTCCTTCTTCTCACTCAAAATTTGATGCCCCTACCTAGACCTTGCCTCCTTCCTTCTGCCCTGAACCCACACTTTGGCACACCTCCATGCCCTCTAGCACCCTCTCCTAGTGACCTTAGTTTGAGACACACCATAGTTCTCTTGAGTGTGGTTCCCATGCTCTGGGAAGCCAACACACCTGACCCTTTTATGGTCACAACTGGGTAGGATTTAATGGTAGGGAAAAGAATGGCATAAAAATGAGACATTACACTGAAGGTTTGTCTAGTTTTCTGGAGCATGATTTTTCATAGCTCAGAGACTATGAAAACGAGCCACATTGGTTTCTCCTTAGACTGGCAGTGGCTGTGGTCCCACTATGCTAACACATGTCTCTTCTCTGTGAATGCATACCTCTACTATTTTTTTGTGTAACCATCTTTCTCTTTCTTTTGAGAAAAGCAGTAAGTAAACTGTACTTGGGCTCACCACAATGGCTTCTACTTAACTTAATCATTTTTTCAAGGTTCTGTTTCCAAACATGGATGGAGAGTTGGAATTTCAAAGTATGATTGGGTTATGAGAAAGGCACAGTTCTGCCCTTATCAAGTTTTGTGGATAATTGAGGCTATTTCAGGTGAGTATATTGACTTGGGTTTGTGAGTATCAGATGATTCTATTTTAGTCCTTGAGGTTCTCTGTCATTATGGTTATTTAGGTGAGTGTAGACTAAACATTGGTTAACCCTTTGCCAGATGGAAGGTGTGAGCAACACAACAGGTGAATCCTTCTAGCTGCCTGGAAGCCAGTCTTCTCCTGGCTGCCTTTGAATGAAAACATAGAACTTTCAACTCGTCCAGCTCCACATCTGCCTGAATGCTGCCATGATCCTGCCTTGATGATAATGGACTGAACCTCTGAATCAATATGCCAGCTCCAAAATAAATATTGTCCTTATAAGAGTTGCCTTGGTCATGGTGGCTGTTCACAGCAGTAAAACTTGAAGACAAATAGGTACCAGGGACTGGGGTATTGCTGTGATAGGCCTGACCATGCTTTTATTTAGAAGAATGTGGATTTTGAGACTTTGGATTTAGAAAGCAGTGGAATGCTTTAAGTAGAGCTTAATGGACCAGCCTAGTAGGAATATGAAAGATGGTGGTGCTGAGGGTGATTTGAACTGTGTAGGCCTGCTGCCCAAGAGGTTTCAGTGGAGAAGAATGTTAGCATGTGGCCTAGAGACTGTTTTTGTGATATTTTGGTGAAGAACATAGTTGCTTTTTGCCATTGTCAGAAGAGTCTGCCCGAGGAGAAAAGGTTTAGATTAGTTGCGTTGATAAAGGAAGACTCAAAACATCCTGGCCCAAATTCTGTTGTGTGATTACTAGTGTTCACTTATGAAAAGTGTTTTCATGAAAAGGAGCAAGCTAAGAAAGGAAAATATTAAATGTATGGTACTAAAGGGACACCAGGAAGTGAAATGGAGCTAAATCCTATGTTCAAGAAGATAGGCAGATTAAGGGAGTGCTGACTTTTCGGCAAGACCCAGCTATCCTTAGGTCCAAGCACTGTGGTACACACCTTTAATCCCAGGAGACAGAGGCAAGCAGATCTGAGTTCAAGCCCAGCCTGGTATAGTATTAAGTTCCAAGTAGAGAAAAACTTAAAGTCCAGGCCTAGTGGTACATGCACTGACTCTAGCCTTCAGGAGACAGAGCCATGCAGATCTCTGAGTTTAAGGTCAATCTACAGAGCAAGTTCTAGGATAGCCAGGCCTAGGTAGTGAAGGAGTTGGAAAACAGAAAGATGGTGATAATGTAACAGGTAAGCAAGCAGCAGAACTCTGCAGCTTTGGTCACATGGCTCTGGCCTTAGAGTCAAGAATAGAATGGATTACTGGGACAATTCATGCTGGCTAGATGGAGCTAAGAAATTAGCAGTGATTAAGAAGAGACCAGCATCACTGAGGTGAAATCTTCTGGAAAGTGTTTTCTGAGAGCACAAAAAAACTGTGTTACAGAGATAGCCAAGGTTGTACCTCGTGCTGCAGCTGGACTTGGTAATGTATGAATCACCCAGGTGGTACTGGTTTGAAGGTATTAAGGGGTCATTGGGACCAGCTAAGGCTTGGCACTGAGAGAGATCAGGAAAGGCCTGTGGTGAAGGTGTGGCCTCAATTGCAGTTGATGGCCCAGGACTGTAGGTATCATGCAAAGAAGTTAAGGTTTGGCACCAAGTAAACAGCTTATGAGAGGCTATAGTGAAAGTGCCCCCTAGCTGTAGCAGAAGACCCCAGTATATCAGAGATGCTAGTGTGATGGGATGGTCACCAAGAACAGCAGCAGCAGTGGGGTGGAGTAAACCAGAGCCTATAGTGCAGAGCTAGAGAACTGACTCAAGGCTTTGGAGGAGCCCAGAAGATCATGTTTAGATCCCAGACATTTGGAACAAGAAGCTGTGAAGTTGAAGTTGCCTTGGATATCCCAACATATTAAAGATGTCAGAGCTGTGGGATATCTGCTTAGGAAAACTGCTAACAGGGAGTCTAATCAGCCCAAGAGAAAGAAGCTTGTTGCTGCTGAATGCAGATCTGCCAACAGCAGTCAACAATGATGAAAGGAGCTGGAGATGTGAAGAGTACATGGTGTTAGACATGGAGTCATGGAGTTTGGAGGTTGCCTAGCTGATTTTCTGCCTTGTTTTGGTCTAGTACTTTTTACATTATATGGGATTACAGTTAAGAAACTGCATGGATCTCAGAAGAGACTTTGAACTTTGGACTTTTAACATTATTGAGATTGCTATAGACTACGAAGACTTTTGAGGTTAGACTAAATGTATTTTGTTATGGCCCCCATAGACTCATGCGTTTGGACAAGCCTATGGGAGGCCAGGGAGTGGCATTATTAGGAAGTGTAGCCTTGTTGGAGTAGGTATAGCCTTTTTATAGGAAATTTTGTCATTGTGGGCATGGGCTTTGAGACCCTTTTCCTAGCTGCCTAGAAGCCAGTCTTCTTCTGTTTGCCTTTGGATGAAGATGTAGAACTCTCAGCTCCTCCAATCCCACATCTGCCTGGACACTGCCATGTTATCTCCTTGAGGATAATGGACTGAACCTCTGAACCTGTAAGCCAGCCCCAATTAAATGTTGTCCTTATAAGAGTTGCCTTTGTCTTGGTGTCTGTTCACAACAATAAAATCCTAACAATGACAGTGAGTGTGTGCATGTGTGTGTGTGTGCGTGTGTGTGTGTGTGTGTAGTGAGAGAGAAGATGAAGAGAAAGGGAGCAAAGAGACCACCTGGGAACCAAGAGGACCAAGAAACCAAGAGAGCATGTAGCCAAAATGGCTGAATTATATAGGCATCAGGGAAGGACAGATGGAGAGAACGGAAGGCTAGAGAGCTCTAGGGTAGCATGTGTGGCGTGAGCGGGAGGTATATGAGCTAGGACAACTCTGTAAGAGGTATGTGCCACTCTGAGAACCAGAAAGCAGCATCTGCATTTTTTTTTTTCTGCCTCAAGTTTATTTGTAAAAACAGCATAGAACACTGGCCATCTGCAAATAGTGTGTAGGTAGGTGTGTCCCAGCACACCTGTCTTCACATTGGCAGGAGCCTTTTCTATGGGAACTTCACAGGGGCCTGGGCACCTTAGGAGTCTGAGCTGGAGAGCTGCAGCCTCTGCCTTGGTTTGAACTTTGAGCTTTGGTTGGCAGAGCCTATGACCCTTGGCCATATAGCTTCGAATCCTCTTCTCAAGCGATGAAATCCAGCCGTCTGAGTTTGTGGTTGGGACCCTTTGGCATCTTGGGCTTGATGGGCTTAGGTTTGACAAGGGCCTTGATGACCATTGTGTGTGCACTCACTGCCTTTGCACTGTTGCCCTGCCTCTTCTTCAGGTTTTTCTTGTTGTGCTTCTTGGCAAAGGACATAAACTTGGGGTCAACCTCCTTAAGTGATTTGTATCTCTGTGACTGGAGTTTTTTGATGGCATTTCTGTGCCATTTACAGGATTGCTTGTGTGTGGTATGGTCCTTGGCCTTGGCCTTATCTTCATGGTAAAGTACAGCTCCTGCAGTGGCTTTTATATGTTAAATAGGCACCTGGGTTATCCACTTGTCCTGCATTTGTAACCTAACAGTAAATTTTTTGGGTGAATTTCATGGGAATAATAGCATATTTTCTTCCCATTGTGACACATGTGGATAAGACTCATTAGGAAAGCACACTGGTACAAAGTCAATTTCTTGTCACCTCCCACATTATCTCTAAGGGATCTTTCCTTCCTCTACACATGAACCACATTAAATGGAGAGGATGATTTTTATAACGCTCCAGAGGCTTAGATAATTCATATAAAATAAAAATATTTAAACAAATTCTTAGATAGTTAAAATTTAGGAATTTGATGCCTAGATGGTCCCATTCCTTCAGTTTGGGCGTTTTCCTCTAGTTCCTCCAGAATGAACCCCATGTGCTTTGGGAGTCCGATGTTTTCTCCAGGACATCTGGAGAGTTCAGTATTTCTTCAGATCACAATCTGCCTTAATCTGCTCCTTCTGAATCAGTATCCTGGATGGGGGGCTCCTGATCCTCTTCCCACATCTTTACCCCGTGCATGGGCTTATTGACTCACAATGCCTCCAACAGCAGTTGCCCATGGCAGAGTTCACCAAAGGTGATTTTCTTTGTTGCTTTTGGCAGTGCGTCGGGGAGCTTCCTGTCCATACTCTCCCCTGTGTCATCTCCTGCTGCTTCCTCTAAGGTGTCTCCCCTGGGAAATTGTCCCATCCCCTAACTTCTAGAAACACCCTGAACATTTCTAAATGCACACAATGCATTCAAATACTGTGTATTCAAAACCTGAACTGGCTTCTCTTGACCATACGTGCCTCTTTGGCCACCATCTCATGTTCTCATTTCTAACCCATCACCAGTTCTTTCCTGCAGGAACCTGCCTACTTCTCACCCTAGCCTGTCCATGCCACATCCCAACTCAGCTGCCTCTTGACTAATAACACTGTATCCTTGAATATGCTTCATTGGATCAGCCCTGGGCCCTCTTGACTCTCACCACCATTGACAACTTCTCATTTCTTTTTTAGTGTAACCAGAAAATTCCTTTAAAGAAGTCCATTCCTTCTGGCCTTCACCCTCCCGTCTATCCAGTTTCAAACTATTCTTCCTCCGTCCTAGCAACCACTGACATTACATACACACACACAAATATGTACCCCTTGTATTAGGTAGGAAGGGTATTCTAGAGGAACATACACAATAAAGTGTGTGTGTGTGTGTATTTTAAAGGGGAATTTACTCGACTGGCTTATATAATATGGATTGGATAGGCCAGTTGGTGGACATCTGCATGCTGGAGACACTGAGAATCAAGTAGCTTCTCAGCCTATGAATCTGGATACTCCAGCAGTCCTAATCCAGTACTGAGGACCTAAAGAATATCCTAAAGAGTAGCAAGCCTTTGTTCCACAATGAAGGCTGAAGAAACTGAAGTCTGATTTCACTAAAGGCAGTAGCAGCAGCAGCAACAACAACAACAGGGACAGACAGCATACTAATCACCAGGAAACACAGGCAGGAAGGCAATACTGCTTTGACACCAGAACTCTTTCTATCTGGGCCACCTGTTGCATGGTACCCTGTACTCTGAAGAATTATCTTCTTCCTCAGTTCAACATGTCTGGAAATTCCCACACAGACTTTTTTTTTGATGATTCCAGCTCTTGTCAAGTTTGATATCAAGATTAACCATCACAAACCCTTTCATGGAAAAAGTAATTCTTTCAACAAATCAGCTCATTCTCACTTAATTTTTATTACTGACATTCTTCAACCATTTCCCTTTATGCATTGTATGTTCTACATGCTTTTTGTATCTTATTCTATTCATCAAATGGTCTTTATTACTTTTTCATTTTGAATAGTTTGATAGTTAAAATTTTATTTCTACTGTTTGAATGTTCACTCTTAATTTTGTATCTGCTTGGATGGTTTAATGGACCCTAGCATTTACATTCTTAATTCCCTTTTCAATGATCTTTGAATTTTTTAACATCAATTGATACTTCCCCTTATGTGTTATTATTGTCTGGCTATAGTTCCTTTGTGTCTGCATCCTGTATCAGTCATCTTTACTTAGGAATGTTGGAAAGTATTGAGAATAATCTAGATTTCTGGACAGTGGACAAGCTGAAACATTTTACCTTACTGAGGCTGGTGGGAAAAGGGAGAACTGTGTTCGAAACTATCTCCCTAAGATGGGCCAGAGCCCATTAAGGACCTTGTGTTGCAAAACAGGCAGTGTCACACCATCTAAAGAACATCTTTTCATGTTTATACTTGGCTGTGGCCAAGCCCAAAGTGTTTCTTCCTCTTAAGCATCCTAAAAAGAGAGAGTGTGCCGTATGAAGTACCTTCCTCCTCCTGGAGCCCCTATGCCTAATGTAGGTTTTGCTTCCCAGTCCCAGAACATCTATGCGCCAATGCCAAGCAAGTGGACTCTGTTCTCTCTGTACTCAGGACTCACCCAATATTTCTTTCTATTTAGCACATTGTTAGTGAGCTTCTCACTGTCATTTATATTTAGGCTTAATCTTCCTTCTTGCTGAACTGTATCATTTAGTGATTATTTCTAAAAGTTATGTGTGGCATCTTCAGATATCCTTACTTTTTCTTCCTGGGGAAGAGATGATTTGTCTTCATATAGAAAATTCTAAATAATTTCCCTGAGAATTCTGTCTAGATACTCACTTGTTTTCTGTATGGTAGATTGCAGAAGTCTGATTGTTCTTTATTTCTCTGCAAGAACTTTTTTTTTGCTCCCCTTGTGAAAACTTTGGCACCCCCTTTTGGCTTTACATCGCTTTATAATAATAATGTTTCTAAAGTTCTGTATTTCATGTCAAAAATACCTTTTACATTGAGATTAATATGCCATGATTAAAGTTAAGGAGTATAAAATTGTCATTGTGATATAGTGAGAATAGCTCGATCCGATTTCTCTCTAATTCTACTTAGGGGTACTTCTGAATCTCTGCGTTTTCAAGTAGACTACCTGTGGGGCTGTGTTCCATAGTTTGGAATAATAATCGTCCCTTCCCAGCAGTTCTAGCCAGTGGAAGAGTATTGGAATTTTCCTCCATGGGGTATACTATTCAACTTGATAATGCTATCAGGCTCTGCAGAACATGTATGTGTCCTTCTGTCTGATTTTCTCTCTCTCTCTCTTTCATTGCTGTTTAGTAAAAACAGAATTAATCTTGTATTAGGGTTCACCGATGTAATCTTATTTTACTTGAATTACTTCTTTGGAGATAAGACATTTTTTTTTTTAATTTGTAGTTCATTTTTATTTTTTTCTACTTTATTTACATTTCAAATGTTTTCCCCTTTCCAGATCTCCCCTTTGGAACCTCCCTATTCCCTCCCCCCTCCCCTGCCTCTATTGGGGTATTCCCCCACCCACCCACCCACCCACTTTCATCTTCCCTCCTTGGCATTCTCCTATACTGGGGGATCTAATACCCTCAGGACCAAGGGCCTCTCCTCTCCTTGATGTCTAACAAGACCCTCCTCTGCCCCATATGTGGCCAGCACCATGGGTCACTCCATGTGTATTCTTTGGTTGGTGGATCAGTCTCCAAGAGTATCAGGGGGTCAAGCCAGTTGCCACTGTTGCTGCCTTTCTGGGGATGCAAACTCCCTCAGCTCCTTCAGTCCCTTCTCCAACTCCTCCATCTGGGACCTCACACTCCGCCCTACTGTGCTGTTGCTGTGAAGTGACTCTTGGGTATTTCGAACTCTTAGGCTAATAACCACTTAACAGTGAATACATACCATGTCCAATCTTTTGTGATCACTTTATCTGGCTCAGGATGATATTTTCAAGATCCATCCATTTGTTGGCAAATTTCATGAAGTCATTGTTTTTAATTGCTGAGTAGTATTCAATTGTGTAAATGTATCACATTTCTGTATCCATTACTCTGTGGAGGGACATCTGGGTTGATTCCAGCTTCTGGCTATTATAAATATGGCTGCTATGAACATAGTGGAACATGTGTCTTTATTACATGTTGGAGCATCTCCTGGGGATATGCCCAGGAGTGAAATAGCTGGGTCCTCAAATAGTATTATGTTCATTTTTCTGAGGGTCTGTCAAACTGATTTCCAGAGAGGTAGTATCAACTTGCATTCCCACATCCTCGCCTACATCTGCTGTTACCTGAGTTTTTGATCTTAGCCATTCTGACTGGTGTGAGGTGAAATCTCAGGGTTGTTTTGATTTGCATTCCCTGATGACTAAGGATGTTGAACATTTCTTTAGGTGCTTCTTGGCCATTCGAGTTTCCTCAGTTGAGAATTCTCTGTTTAGCTCTCTTCCCCATTTTTTGATAAGTTTATTTGGATCTCTGGAGTCTAGCTTCTTGAGTTCTTTATATACATTGGATATTAGCTCTCTATCAGATGTAGGATTGGTAAAGATCTTTTCCCAATCTGTAGGTTGCTGTTTTGTCCTATTTACAGTGTCCTTTGCCTTACAGAAGCTTTGTAATTTTATGAGGTTCCATCTGTTGATTCTTGATCTTAAAGCACAAGCCATTGGTGTTCTGTTCAAGAACTTTTCCCTTGTTCCCATGTGTTCTAGACTTTTCCCCACTTTCTCTTCTATTAGATTCAGTGTTTCTGGTTTTATGTGGAGGTCCTTGATCCACTTGGACTTGAGCTTTGTACAGGGAGATAGGAATGGATCAAGTCGCAATCTTCTACATGTAGACTGCCAGTTGAACCAGCACCATTTGTTGAAAGATGCTGTCTTTTTTCCACTGTATAGTTTTAGCTCCTTTGTCAAAGATCAAGTGACCATAAGTGTGTGGGTTCAATTCTGGGTCTTCAATTCTATTACATTGATCTACCTGCCTGTTACTGTACCAATACCATGCAGTTTTTATCACTACTGTTCTGTAGTACAGCTTGAAGTCAGGGAGGCTGATTCCCACAGAAGTCCTTTTATTGTTGAGAATAGTTTTTGCTATCCTGGGTTTTTTGTTATTCCATATGAATTTGAGAATTGATTTTTCTAAGTCATGAAGAATTGAGTTGGGATTTTGATGGGGATTGCACTGAATCTGTAGATTGCTTTCGGCATGATGGCCATTTTAACTATATTAATCCTGCCAATCCATGAGCATGGGAGATCTTTCCATCTTCTGAGGTCTTCTTCAATTTCTTTCTTCAGAGACTTGAAGTTCTTGTCATATAGATCTTTCACTTGTTTGGTTAAAGTCACACCAAGATATTTTATATTGTTTGTGACAATTGTGAAGGGTGTTATTTCCCTAATTTCTTTCTCAGCCTGATTATCCTTCGAGTATAGGAAGGCTACTGATTTGCTTGAGTTAATTTTATATCCAGCCACTTTCTGAAGTCGTTTATCAGCTGTAGCAGATCTCTGGTAGAGTTTTTAGGGTCACTTAAGTATACCATCATATCATCTGCGAATAGTGATATTTTGATTTCTTCCTTTCCAATTTGTATCCCTTTGACCTCCTTTTGTTGTCTGATTGCTTTAGCTAGAACTTCAAGTATTATATTGAATAGATAGGGAGAGAGAGAGCACCCTTGTCTAGTCCCTGATTTTAGTGGGATTGCTTCAAGTTTCTCTCCATTGATGTTGGCTACTGGTTTGCTCTATATTGCTTTTACTGTGTTTAGGTATGCTCCTTGAATTCCTGATCTTTCCAAGACTTTTTTCATGAAGGGATGTTGAACTTTGTCAAATGCTTTTTCAGCATCTAATGAAATGACCATGTGGTTTTTTTCTTTGAGTTTGTTTATGTAGTGGATTACATTGATGGATTTCTGGGTATTGAACCATCCCTGCATCCCTGGGATGAAGCCTACTTGATCATGGTAAATGATCATTGTTATATGTTCTTGGATTCGGTTTGCAAGAATTTTATTGAGTATTTTTGCATCGATATTCATAAGGGAAATTGGTCTGAAGTTTTATTTTATTGTTGGGTCTTTGTGGGGTTTTGGTATCAGTGTAACAGTGACCTCCTAGAATGAATTGGGTAGTGTTCCTTCCATTTCTATTTTATGGAATAGCTTGAAGAGTATTGGTATTAGGTCTTCTTTGAAGGTCTGATAGAATTCTGCACTGAACCCATCTGGTCCTGGGCTTTTTTTGGTTGGGCGACTTTTAATGACTGCTTCTATTTCTTTAGGGGTTATGGGACTGTTTAGATGGTTTATCTGATCCTGATTTAACTTTGGTAATTGGTATCTGTCTAGAAACTTGTCCATTTCCTCCAGATTTTCCAATTTTGTTGCGTATAAGCTTTTGTAGTAGGATCTGATAATATTTTTAATTTCCTCAGAGTCAGTTGTTATATCTCCATTTTAATGTCTAATTTTATTAATTTGTACAGAGACAGGACATTTTGCATTCTGAGGCCCGTGAGGTTTCAGTTTCAACACATGCATTTTAATATGGGGAAGAGAATACAGTTTAGCCTGCAACAAGAAGAGTATCTACTGAAGGACTGAGATTATTTTAAAGAGGTGCTTGTTATTTTATTAATTATAAATACTATAGTTTTAATTGTACAACTTAATAAGTCTCTCTGATATGTTCACACACACACTCACTCATTTTAAGTCTCTCTGATATGTTCACACACAC
>JADRCH010000229.1:4983036-5011302 GCA_019843965.1 Rhynchomys soricoides | reverse complement strand
CACACACACTCACTCATTTTAAGTCTCTCTGATATGTTCACACACACTCACTCATTTTGGTAGTGTTACTCTATCATCCGGTCTTTCCTTCTTCCCCATTGCATTCCCTCCTTCTTCCTTATTGGTTCTTTTTTACTTCGGACAAGCTGTAAATTTCTACACATGAGGGGAAAAAGAAATTACAATGCTGAAGAGGGAAAGACTTTTTAAATTTCATTTTGTTCATACAATATATTTTAACAACATTTCTCTCCTCTCTCAACTCCTCTCAGATTATTATCTCCCTACCCGTCCAAATTTACATTCTCTCTCTCTTTCTCTCTCTCTCTCTCTCTCTCACACACACACACACACACACACACACATACACACACACACGCGCACACGCACACACACACACACACACACACACACACATGAAAAACATACTCCCCCCAAAATGGAGTTTGTTTTGTTTTGGTTAACTACAGACATGCCCTAGACTGTGATTGATTTACTCAGTAACACTCCTTTGTAGAAAACTGATCTTCCCTTTGTATTGATAGCTAATGGGTGTTGATTGCAAATTGTTTTTTGATTAAGGGTGGAACCTGTGTCCATTTTTTGCCTCTGTGCTGGGACCTTATGTGACTTCAACTTGTACAGGTCTTCTATATGTTGTCTCTGTGAGTTTATATGTGCATCAGCCCCACTGTGTGTATAAGGCACTATGTCCTTGGAGTTATTCATAATCTATGACTCTTAGAGTTTTCCACTTCCTCTTCTGCATAGACTCCTGAACTTTGAGGGAGGGTTGATGAAGGTGTCCCATTTAGGACTGCATGCTCCAAACTTTCTCACTCTTTACATATTGTCTAGTTGTAGGTCTCTGTGATAATTCCTGGCTACAAGGAGAAGCTTCTTTGGTGAGGGTTGACTGAGGCACTGATCTACTAGTTTAGCATTATATCATTAGGAGTCATTTTGTTGCTATGTTTCTTTAGCAGAGTAATAGTATTGCATTTTCTTATAGACCCATGACCTATCTAGCCTCAGGTACCTGACCATATTAGCAGTGTCAAGTATGGGTTCCATCTCACAGGATGGTTCTTAAGTCCAAAAACAAACAAACAAACACCACCACCCCCACACACAATAAAAAACAATCCAAAAACCAACTCCAAACAAAACAAAACAAAACAAAACGCCCAAAACAGTGATTGGTTACTCTCATTACATTTATACTACTATACACTGCAGGCAGGTTGCTGCTATAGGTCACAGAGTTTATAAATGGATGGTACTGATTATCTTTCTCCTTTGGTAGCAGACAGAGAACCTTCCTGGACCTTGGACAGTAGCCAGAAGCTTCTAGTTGGGGACCAGCTTAACTTTTTTTTGCGTGTGTGTTCCACGACATATGTAAGTGTTGTCTTCAGCAACAGATCCTTACCATCAGGCTGTGGGGAGTAACTTATATCCTTAGCAACAGCCTATGATGTTTGATGGGTTCCGTGGGATCCTATTGGCCATTAACTCAAAAAATGTAACACATTCCTGGTACTGGAGGTTTTACTTGGTGGCATAAAATGCCTAGTTGGAGTACTGCCTTCATCTAGATCTTCCTCCTCCTTCTCTTTTTGCCAAGACAGGATTTCTCTGTGTAACTAACTGCCTTGGCTGTCCTAGAACTTGCTTTGTAGACTAAACTGGTCTAGAATACCCAGAGACCCACCTACTTCTGTCTCCCGAGTGCTAAAAATTAAAGGCTCAGCTGTTAAAGACTAGGTTCACAATCAAAAATATAATTTCATTTTTTGTAACAGTGGAGTAATATTACATTGTGTAGATATGGCACATTTTCCTAATTCATTTACTTATGATGGACATCTAGGCTACTTCCAATTTCTGAATATTATGAATAGAACAGCAATGAACATGGATGAACAAGGTTCTCTGTAGTAGGTATCGGGTCCTTGAGCATATGCTTGAGTGGTGTAGCTACATCTTGAGACAGCTCTGCTCCCAGCTTCTTGGGGAACACCCACTCTTCTTTCCATACTGACTGTACCAGTTTTCACTTCCGCCAGCAACAAATAAGTCTTCCCCTCCCCCAACCTCACAGCATAGGCTGTCGTCTTGTTTTATTGATCATTGCTATTCTGTCTACGGTAATATTAAATCAAATCTTTTTTTTTTTTTCAAGACAGGGTTTCTCTGTGTAACCCTGGCTGTCCTGGAACTCACTGTATAGACTAGGCTGGCCTCGATCTCAGAAATCCACCTGTCTCTGCCTCCCGAGTGCTGGGATTAAAGGCGTGAGCCACCACTGCCCAGCTAAATCAAGTAGTTTTAATTTGCAGTTCTGGAAATTCTACAACAACCACTAGGTCTCATGTACTATAAGATGATGCTTATGATGCTTATGGTGTCTGATTTTAGCGATAGTTTTTTGTTTTGTTATTGTCATACATTATGAAGTTGCTGAGACTATTCTTTTGGGTAAAGAATTTCTGACATCCAGGAAGTCTGTATAGTTATGCTCATGAACTTACAGTATTTTTATAGATTCTAATCAAATAGATATAATTCTGATCAAATAATATTCTGACCCAATATTGTAGAATCGCTCAAATAATACAGGGAATTTTGAACTACTGAAGTGCTAGGAATCTACTTTGTGTCTAGATGTCTACTGCAGACAGCTTTTATATCTGTCACAAATTCTGCTACTGGCCACTAGAGGACACTGGTTTCAATGACTTAAAAAAAAAAAAGGATTACTAAAAATTGTGCACACACCATTTGTTGTCTGTAGTATTAACTCTAACATTATATCTGATCACATCATATGTAAAATGTGACTTTGTTATATTGAGCTTGAGAAAAAGGTCCCTGTTCACTATGAATTTTCTGCTATAATTGAAATGCAGAGTTACTTGCCTACAGGAGAGTGTATGAGAAGAACCAAGGAACTCTGGGGACAGTCTGACTCAAGGGAAAGACAGAAGATGGAAGAGTGGAGAAAGAAATAGAAATAGATAAAATCCAAGTTGATAAATGGAAGAGAAGGAAATAAACAAGATGCGAAGTCAGAGAATGAAACACGAAGGACCCACGTGATATTAAGGCAAAGGGCTGTGATGTGGAGTTCCCTCACCCCTGTCCCTGAGTTTCTCAGATCTATGTACTATAACAGGTTGAATAATGGCTCCCCATGTCAGTCAGCTTTCTGTCTGTAAAGTACCTGATACGACTGACTTAGAAGAGAAAAAGTTTGTCAGAGCTCAGGTCAGGAGGTTTTAGTGCTAAACTTTGCTTTGGGTCTATCAGATACATAGTCCTCCTCCTGTGTAAGATTTGGACCCGGAGAAGCAGAAGGTCAGTGGGGCAGGGGAAGGCAAGGCATCTAGATGCACTGTGTTCTGGGATTTGGAGGCATCTTCTAAGACATTTGTGTCTGGATGCAGGAGCGGACTTAACCTCTTAGGCAGATATCTGTGAGCTGCTGACCGAGGGTGCTTCACCTTGGGCTTGGGCTGGTTACTGGCAGAGAAGAAAGTAGGGATGAGTATTAGCATCTCTGAAATTTACTATAATTCATAGATCTCTTTGTTTCAACAGTAGGCTGGTAAGAGTTTGGATCAACATAAATTTGAGATTATAATAATGTATAGAACCTTATTGCTCTTAAACCACAGTAAATAACAACCGCTGCTATAACATACAGAGATAACATTCCTGAGAAACCTTTGCTGTCAGACTGTATTTATTCTTACACTCAAGTAACTTTAATAAAACCAACAGTTCTGAAAGCCCAGAGATTCATGTCATTTCCATTAAAATCTAATTTCAATAAAACATACAAGTAACCTTTGAAATGTGGCTTCTTTTCAAACCAGGCTCCTGCCTAATTAAAAAAATATATTATTACACCAATAAAGTATCTCTTTAGGTCTTCTAGCAATGAACTGTCTCACTATTCACATCTACTAAACAATTGTAATGTCTGTAGAAGATCACAAATGTGCACTCATCTTGTTTCTGTTGCTGCCATGCTGCCATTATCCTTGGGCTCTTTGGCATCTCTTTGAATCAGTGTCCCACTACAGTTGGCATCATTGCACATGCCTTGTCCTGCGTCCCCCACACCCCTTTGACCACTATCCTGGTTTTCATTTGTTGTTCTGTCCTGTTCCTAAATTTCACTAAGATTCTTTTCTTTTTGCTCTTCTCATCCCTTAAACAACCGTGGTCTCTGGCTCCCATTTTAGCCTTGTCTCTCCACTTTCCAATCACTCCTCCTCTTCCTGAGAAAGCATCTTTATTGTCAGTGCTCATGTCATCTTTGTGATGTTTGGTCCCTTCCAGTAGGAAAGATGAGTACAGGGCTTTCTGCTTGGCATGGGAGAGCCCTTGTGCCTGCGTTTGGGTCTGCTTTACTAGGTCTCTTTGTTCTTATATGTGCCTGTGTTATAGACAATCTAGAATGTTCCTTTTGTCTCTCCTCTCTCTTCCATTTCCCCTCTCTATCTCTCTCCCTCTCCCTCTCTTCTCCTCCTTCTCCCTTGCCACTTTCTCCCTTCACCACTTTCCTCCTTCCCCCAACACACATGCATGCATGTGCACATGCACATGCACACACACACACAGACACACAGACACAGACACACAGACACACACACACAGACACACACACACAGACACAGACACACAGACACACACACACAGACACACACACAGACACACACACACAGACACACACACACAGACACACAGACACACACACACAGACACAGACACACAGACACACACACAGACACACACACAGACACACACACACAGACATACACACACAGACACACAGACACACACACACAGACACACACACACAGACACCCCCCCCCGTACACCTTTCCTTACACCCTTCACGTTTCTAAATGGTCCTCCCCACTCCTCCTTCCTAATGTTTAATCCTTTCAAGATTTAGATGATGTCCCGCTACCCCAAGTGACCAATTTCCCACATCTTCTAACCAGATTACCCATGTCCTTATTTGGCTCTTTTTCTAAATAAACCTGACCCCACTAGAGTTAATGTTTAGAATAGTATTTACACACTTACTTTTGAAACACTCCCACTTCATAAACTGGTGATCCCAGAGGGCAATGTACTCTGCTTATCTCTTTTAATCCTCTTAAGACTTTGGCCCAGTGTCGTTCATATAATTCATAGTTAACTCATTGGTGGGCTATGTAATTATTTTATATGATGTGTAAGAGTGTTATAAAAGTGCCAAAGGTGATTAGTGGAGTTAGGAGAGGCATGATCGCAAGAAATTAATCGTAATTCAAAGGCAAGTTAGATCAGAAGAGTAATTTGTGACGTTCTACTGCTCTTAGGATAGTGAAGTTGAATAACATTGCCTGAATATTTCAAAGTAGCCAGGAGAAAGGACTTTTGAATGTTCTCACCACAAAGAATCGATGTGTATTAAAGGATATACTGCTTATCACTTGATTTGATGGCTACATTACATATTCAAGTGCTGAAATACCACATTGCACCTCATCAATATGTGGAATTATGACTTGTCAATTCAAAACAGCATGCACAGAAATTCATAACGATTAAAATATTACAGTGCTGTGTTAAGTCATACTGGAACCTTAGGCCACGACAACAGCAGCAGCAGCAGCAGCAGCAGCAGCAGCAGCAGCAGCAGCAGCAACAACAACAACATCCTAAACTAATTAATCTAGCTTTACACCTACATTTTATTAGATTACAAAATAACTGTAAAAGTTCCTATCCAGATATTCTGGAAAATCCTATCAATTCTTAGGGAAGCTTCTAATTCTGGCCAGCAGAGAGCAGTGGTACCTAAGTAAACAGTGGTGCCTTTCCCTGACATCTTCATCAATGGTCTTCATTTCAATGAGGGATGAACTGAAGAAAAAGGGCTTTTGACATGGAATTAGGGTGCCATGTGCAAACTTTACATAAGTCAGCTGCTGGAGCAGCTATCAGTAAGCCATCTTACATTCAGTGTTTCTTTTAATAAATCTTTTCTAGATTTGATTTGAAATGTAAGACCAAAATTTAGGTCTTATTGAGGAAGGAAAATTGAGGAAGCCACATAGTAACAAGCTCTCTGTACTTCTCCAAAGCAGCTGTCAACATCTGGCTGGCTTTCCATTCGATGACACCTTTCTTTCTTTCAATATTAGCACTATCTCAGAAAGAAAGACCCATTACTTGCTAGATAAGGAAGAAGGAAAGCAGACTCAGAAGATACCAGTCAATATATTTGATAATTCATGTATTTTCTCATTTATTTGATGATCTTCCAAGATTTATCATCTATTACAATAAGTGCTGTGGTGGCAGAAATAGGCACAGTGACTAACATAAATCCCAATACTCATCTTTCAAGAGCAGCTGTAAAACAGGACATGATGACACAAATACTTAACTTCATGTGCAGGGGTATAGGTAAACATTCTGGGAACTCATCTCAATAGCAAACAACAGGTCTTCATATATTTATTGTTGAATATTTTTGTAGATGGAAATGTGAAAAATGGAGACTTTAACTGGGAACAAAGGGATCAATACAGAAGAAAAGTGGGGAGGAGGAAAAATAGCATTAAGGATGTCCGGAAAAGCCATAGGAATTTATGTTATTATTTAGTGAGCTAGAATTACATGTATTACATATCGCTCTCTATGTATACATATACACGTATGTACACACATGTAATCTAAATGACAATGCTACCTCTAAGAACCATAGACTATCTAACAAAAGCCCCAACATGAGACATCCTTTTTTGGTTGTTGGTTAGGGGAGTCCAAGAGACTCCCCAAACAATATCGGTTATTGCTATTGCCTTTGGTTGCCTCTCTGAGGTGGAAGGCAAGTTGTTGTTACTGAAGACATCATTCACTTCAGACACAGGACCTAGGGGTCTGCATTGGATCTGACATAAACACCTCCTCCCTGAGGATTAGCTTTAATAGTACCAGAAAGTACTATGCAAACTGCTAAGGGAGAGAAGCAAACAATAGGGTTAGGGTTGACAAAGGAGCTCAGCTGGGTGCTTTCTCTGCCTGTCTGAGCTAGCAAGCTTTCACTCTAGCATCTTTCTCCCAAGAGTCTTCATTTGGTAGAATTGAATAATTGGGATTTTGTTTTCGAAACAGCATTCGTGAGATTTCCTTCGGAGCATCACTGGGCATTTGAGTGGGTGGCAGCACCACCAACACAGACTGACCATAGGGTTCCTCCTGTCAATTTGAGGAATTCAATCTTACTGTCTATTGCAACAGGAGAGCCACAGTAGGTCTAAAGATTGGCATATCTCAAAAAGGAGGCTTTGCCTTACACTTTTCCAGGAAAATACGCAGAAACTAGTTATTGATGGAATAGTTTGCAGTTAAATTGGTTTTGCAATCAGAAATCTCAATCAGCTTAGAAGGGGATGTTTATCTCTGTGACTAGCTAATTGCATGAGGACAAACAATGCAGCTGGCCAGTCACAAGACCAAGCATAGAAAATTCAGTGTACACTTTTGGCCTGGCCTGGGCTTTCAGTCACAAGAAGAATCCAATGAGGATAGCAAATCTCATCTACATTATATTTGAAATGGTGATTCGCTACATGTATCAGTCACGGCTCTCTAAAGGAATATAGCTAATAGAATGAAATAAATGCAATGTGTGTGTGTGTGTGTGTGTGTGTGTGTGTGTTAGAATTTACTAGAATGGCTTATAAGTCTAGCTAGTCCAAATGACTGTATCATGATAGTCTAAGAATCCAATAGTCTACAAGGCTAGATATCTTAGTTGGTCTTCAATATTTGTGGGGATAGACTCTATATCATTAAAAAATGCCTTAGAAGCAGGGTATATGAACTCAACAACTTTTATGAAGGTAAACAGGCAAAAAGCAAAAGCTTTGTTTTTCTGTGTCCTAAATATAGACTGCCCCAAGAAATTACCCCAGATTTAGGCTTAGTCTTCCAACTTCAAATGATCTGATTAAGAATTCCTCACAAATGTGGCCAGCTGCTTGAGATTTTAGTCAACTCTATATGTAGCCAAAGTTTGGTGGCCCCATGGTAAGTCATGAAATCATTTCCTCAATTTGAGAAGCAAATATTTATGTTGCATAAATTCTTGAGTCTGTATATAAGAAATCAAATTTACTCGTCTGGTTAAACTGGAGAAATAAATCTTAAGATCCATCCATAGTCATAGTCACCCATGTGGAGAAAGCTGATTTTTACTGAGGAAGGAGAGAAATAACACTGGTAGAGAAGTCAAAGACTGAGAATCTTAACTGCCTTCAAGTTCTTGCTTCCACCTTTCCTCCTGTCATCTTCAAATTTCCGAAAGCATGATTGCTCTGAGGTTGAATCTCTGCAACCTATGTCCCAGTCTTAGTTAAAATAAGCAGCAAGCATCTGTCTTCCAATAATGGCAGGACGTAAAGAATGAAACAAGGGACAGGCGGTGAATATTCTCTTCCCAACGTTGTCTCCTGATCAGTAACCTGGACCACCATGAACTCACTGCTTTAGACTGGCTCACAGAAACAAGAATCTCAAATACATTAGATAATTTTTTGTCCAAATAATGCTTTTTGCTACATATTTGGCTTAACTTTACTGGAGTTCATCTTGAAAGAATAAAAATTGGAACTAATGGGCTCAGAAGATGGGTCGATGAGGAGGTAAGAGTGCTTGCTTCACAGATATAAGTACCTGGGATTAAATTCCTAAACCCAAGTTTTAAAAGAAAAAAGCTGAGTGTAGTAATGCCATACAGCGGGAAGAGACAGAGGATATATGAGGCTTATTGGCTGTCAATGTAGCCCCAGGTTAGAGGAGAGACCCTGAATGAGGAAAATAAAGCAGACGGGGATAGTGTGGGACACCTAATGTCCTCCTCTGCTTATACATATGTGTATGTACACTATAGGCATGTACACCACACTCACACATGTATGCAGTTTTTAAAATGGAGCTAAGATAGCAAAGATGCTAAAAAGAACATAAAATTAAGCACACATCCACACATTTACCTCCTTCTCTTCTGCAGGGGAACAGGCTTCTGAAAGGAGACTGTTGTCAATGGTGCTGCTTGGATCTGAAAATTTAGTTATCTGTATTTATATTACTGGTCATCATTTTTTAAATGTTTAAATAAAATGTTTTGCAACTTTCAGAAAACTTGTCAGAATACCAGTCTGTCTCAGAATGAAAATGAAATATTTTTTTTAAAGACACATCTTGCCTTCTTTCTAAAAAAGTAGCTACTACTTTCATCCCTAGCCAGAAAAACTAAATCAAGCATGCATGTAATCCAACAGACAGCATTATCCACAAGAATAACCAAAAAGAAGGCGTATATTACAAGGAGTTTATTTGCATGAATCTGTGGACTGCTTAGTCTACAAATCTGCAGGTGAGCATGTGGGGGAGGAAAGTAAAGAGACTCGGAGGCTGACAGGCTGTCAGGAGTAAGTCTACGAAGCAGATGGAGTTGTAGATGATGGGGATCCATCTCTTGTTCCTCTCAGCTTTTCCACTAGTGTAAAGGAGCCCACAGACGTGAGGGCACTTCCGTTTAATCAAATCCTTTCTTAAAAGTTCTTATCATTTAAACACACCCTGTCTATGACACATAAAATTAACAGTCACTTAGAGATGTGCCCTTTCAAAGTCAGGCCCTCTCCACATCTGGTTCTCATTTGCTCCCATGGCTTATGTAGTGTTCCTCACCAGAGGACATCCTTTCACGTTACAAAGGATGGCAGACGCAAGCTGAAAGTACCAGGCATGAATGTTCCAGGGGTCATCCTTAACCAAGAAAGGGGGGTAGCTGATGGAGAACTCCAAATTCTTTGTGTGCCCATCCCATCCATCTTTAATGGGAAAAATCCCTGCCTGCTCTGTCACAAGGCTTGCACCCAACCCCTTGTACCATACCTGCGTTAGATACAACCTACTTGAAGACACTCTCCAAGCAGGCTGCTTCAACTCTATATCACTCCTACCTTCCCCTCTATCCCCGTCCTAATGTCATGGAAACACAGTTTATGTCTTTAATTCATTTCGTTTTTTTAAAGGGACTCTCTATTTACATTTCTAAAGACATGGAACCATCTACTTTTTTACTTTTTTTTTCTACCCAAGGACTTCACTTACAACAATCCATTGATGTGACTGTGGCAGTCAAATTTTAAAATAGCTAGTAATGCTTTCGGTTGGTTGGTTGGTTGGTTTGGTTTGTTTGATTTTTCTGTTTTAGTGATAAGGTCTCACTCTGTAGCCTCACATTCACTATGTAGCTTAAGCTGGCCTCAAACTTACAGTAACTCTCCTTCTTCAGCTTTCCCAAGTGCTGGAATTATATATGTGAGCTACAATACCCAGTTTTGGTACCATTGATGGACTTTTAGGAGAAAGTCCTGGGCTAATCCCCAACAGGGTGATGGTAGACCACCCTTCCCAATTTGCCAACTAAAGATATAAATAAATAGTGAAAAGCAAAGAAAAAAGACTTACTGGATGTGGCACAATACAAAGAGGACCAGATAAGGAATTTCAGTTACCCAACTTCCTGCTGATATAAGCTTTGAGTTTAGGCAAATCAAGAACTGGGGTAGGGGTGGGGCAATACATGAGTAAGCATCTATAGTCAAGGCATGGTCTAGTTGATCATGGTCTCAGCTGTGGTTCTTAAAGGTGATTAGATGAGGTCCTTATTACTTGCAGGAATAATCTAGTCCCCATAAAATGATCACTCTGACTTCACAGTGCAATCTGACTATCAAAAATAATTGTCCACATTTGAGGAGTACTCTTACCCAGTGTACCTAACCATGATGACTACATGTTTAGGGTAATGATTCTTACCTTTATGCCTTTAAAAGAAATACAAGATAACTATCACCAGTTTATAAATATTTACGTAAGGCTAGAGAGTTGGCTCAATGGATAAATATACATACCATACAAGCATGAGAAGCTGAGTTAGAATCTGCCAAATCCACATAATTTCAAAACAGCATTGTGTATTAATAATCACAATGCTTCTGTGGCAAAATGAAGGCAGAGAAGAAGACTTCCAAGAAGCTTGAGGATCAGCTACCGTGGCATGAAAAACAAAGAACAACAAAGACCCTATCTCAAGATGAAAGATGAAATATAGAAAACCACAACCAATAAGAATATAGAGTTGTATTCTGAGCTTTTGGGCTAATATCCACTTATCAGTGAGTACATACGAAGTGTGTTCTTTGGTGTCTGAGTTACCTCACACAGAAAGATATTTTCTAGTTCCAGCCATTTGCCTGAAAATGTCATGAAGTCATTGGTTTCAATAGCTGAATAGTATACCATTGTGCAAACGTACCGCATTTTCTGTATCCATTCTTCTGTTGAGGGACATCTGGGTTGTTTCCAGCTTCTGGTTATTATAAATGAGGCTGCTGTGAACATAGTGGAGCATGTGTCCTTATCATATGTTGGAGCATCTTTTGGGTATATGCCCAGGAGTGGAATATCTGGGTCTCTAGGTAGAACTATTTCCAGTTTTCTGAGGAACCATCAGATTGATTTCCATACAACCACAAAACATATGGAGCTTAAGAAGGAAGAAGACCAGTGTAGATGCTTCAATCACATATAAAAGGGGGAACAAAATAACCACAGGACTTAGAGGGAGGGAGGGACCTGAGAGGGAGAGAGGAGGGGGAGGGGGAAAAGTGGGGACAGAATCAGGCATTGGAAGGGACAGGAGTGAAGTACAGAGGGTCAGGAAATTGCATAGAAGCATGTAGCAGTGGGGCATGGGGAACTGGGAGTAGCCACTAGAAAGTCCCAGACTCCAGGGAAGCAAGAGGGTCCCAGAACCCAACAGCAATAACTTTAGCTGAAATACCCAACAAAGGGAGATACAACCTGTAGAGACCACCTTCAATAGATAGGCACAGCTCCCAGTTAAGGGAATGGGGCTGCCCACACATCTCAAAAATTTTAACCCAGAAATGTTTCTGTCCAAAGGAAAGACAGGGACAAAAAAATGGAACAGAGGCTAAAGAAAAGCCATCTAGAGACTGCCCCACCTAGGGATCAATCCCATCTTCAGACACCAAACTTCTACACTATTGCTGATTCCAAGAAGTGCTTGCAGACAGGAGTCTGGTATGGCTGTTCCCTGAGAGGATCTACTAGCACCTGACCAGTATGGATGTAGATACTCACAGCCAACCATGGGACTGAACCTGGAGACACCAATGGAAGAGCTAGGGGAAAGACTGAAGGAGCTGAAGGTGATTGCAACCCCATACTAAGAACAGTATCAACTAACTGGACCACTCAGAGCTCCCCAGGACTAAACCACCAACCATGGTTTCAGCTACATATGTAGCAGAGGATGGCCTTTTCTGACATCAGTGGGAGGGGAGGCACTTGGTCCTGTGGAGGCTTGATGGCCCACCATAAGGAGATGCTAGAGCAGTGAGGCAGGAGTGGATGGAGGAGCACCCTCATTGAGGCAAAGGAGTGAGAAGAGAGGGGAGATGGGATGGGAGATTTGTGGAGGGGTAACTGGGAAAGGGGATTTCATTTGAAATGTAAACAAGTAAAATGATTTTAAAAAATAACAACAACAATAACAAAAGAATACAGTTGTGGAGCTTGGTCCTAATAGATACATCAACAAAACACTCTCACACGTAAGGTTCAGGGAACATTGCAGAAGAGGAAATTGAATGATTGTGAGAGCCAGAGGGTCAGGAAATCTGCTATCAGATTGTGTCTCCTATAATGTCAGGAGCTACCCACACAAAGTCTCCCCAACATGAGCTAAACAAGGACCATACTAACAGGCCTCAAAAACAAAGTAGAGAAGGAAAAGTTCAGAAGGCCTTGTACTACACAAGGAACTGTAGGCAGCTAAGGAATGTGGAGAGTGGGAGAAACTGTCTTCCCCAGAAAAGAGCACATCAGTTGGTTATCCAACACCAAATGGGCAGCCCAGAAAAATGCATATTAATAATGTATTCCATACTTAGCAGATTATATTTAAGAACATCTATGTATGTACATATGCATATGAAAACAACTAATAAAAAAGATTCTATAAAGTTGAAAAAAAGCAAGGAGGGGGGTATTTGTGAGGGTTTGGAGGGAGAGGGGAGTAAATAACGCAAGTGTATTATAATCTCAAAAATAAAGATAATAAAAAAGAAGTAAGGTGAGAACCAGCACCCAAAATTGTCATCTGACCTCCACACACACATGCCAATCCTGTGCCTCACACACACAAAATTAACATTCTTATTTAGAGATAAGCAAAGGGCTAATCCAAAGTAAAGGAGTCATGGAAAAATGAAGGCAGAGATGCCAGGCTTTTATACTGTTTTAAGTTTCCTCATAGCCCATGTGAGGAGTCAATGTTTTCTCAGCAGAAGCATTTTCCCCATAACCATATAAAGGCTCCATAGCTGCATCTATAAAACTGAACAAAGGCATTCACAGACACAGATGCTCAGCTTAGTTTTCTGTAGTAGAGCTGAGCACGAGTCACAAAACTCAGGCCTCTTCCATCATAAAACGTGGGACATCTATTGAACTGAACATCAGTGTCCAAGTGGAGTGTTTAGTCTCAGATCCAAACCTGAATTCAAATGCCCACACGTAGCAAGTCACATCACTGCTGAGCCCTAACTTGAGTTCATCACGTCAGACACTCCAGTTCTGAGGGGCGATCCACAGTCATGGTAGCTCAAGAAGAGATCAAGCTTGAATGACACAGCATTTGATAACTGCAATCTCTAGTCATGAGTCAATCCAGGCTAATGTTTATGCCTAATTAGTTATTACTTATAATTTCAATGAGATCGTGGCTTTGAGAACTTAGTTATAAAATATATTGCATACTCAATGTAAGGGTATAAAAGAGACCCATATCTCAGAACTTTGAACTGTCTAACTTGTCTTCAGACAATGGGCAGTTTTGTTTCTTGCCATTAGAAACCTTCATCACACTGGATTTTCAGGTAGAAATTAGGTTTATGCAATAATCTATATGAATTTATAATTTAATTTAGTCAATAAGGATTTATTCTGTGTCACTTGTTATTCTGTTGTACTGTGGACTCACAAGTGAGCACAGGAGGAAAAGAACGCAGAGACCATGTCGGGGTTGGAGGTGCATCTGAGCTAACAGGAGCCAGGAGAAAAGTTTCTGTACCCTTCAGCATGAGCTAAGAATCACTTGGCACATACATGTAAGTGCTGGTTCCCCCTTTCCCCATCCTTCCAGAGCCAGATTCTGGAGGTTTCTAGGAAGGAAATTGGCATAGTTAAAAAGTAATCCAACATAAATAAAGGTGATTCTGACTACAGTGACGTAAAACTGTCCCAGAAGTTTCCCAGGACATGGTTTACAGACTAACTGCCTGGACAGTTTCTCCAGGAGCTAGATTTTCTGTTCTGCTTCTCAGAAGCTGAGCAGTTACCATTCTCATTGTATGTACCACATGAACTAGAGACTGAAATGTGTGAAGGTCAAAAGAGCATCATTCGATGAGCACATGCTGTAGTAAGAAACAGAGTGCTAGACTCTTAGAGGAGTCTAGAATACTTCTTTAAATTAAAATGTAATTAGATCATTTGCCCCTCCCCTTTCTTCCTTCCAACCTTCTCTTGCTCCATCTCAAATTCGTGCCCCTTTTTTGTTATTGTCACATATATATGTATATGGCTAAATATTTAAATATAGCTTTCTCAGTCCTTTAATGTTACTTGTATGGACATAATTTCGGGGCTGGCAACTTGGTATTAGGTATCTAATTAGGATGAGCATCCCTGAAGAAAGATTATTACTCCCATTGTCAGATTTCTTAGTTGTCCATTATTTTTTTGTCTAAAGGGTGGGGCCTGATAAGATTTCTCCATTGTATGTTCACATGTATGATGGTTTTGTACATTTTCAGGTCTCATTTGTGTGGCCATATTGGTGAGATTTCATGGATGAAGCTTGCCCACCATTTACAGAAGTATACGATCTCACAACAAATTTCTAATCCTCTGACTCTTAGAATCTTTACACTCTCTCTTCCATGATGCTCCCTTACCTCTAGAATTGTGTTGTAGATGTATCACTTGGGACTGGGCACCTGGTGTTCAGTTGTTCTCTATATTTAGACAAGCTGTGGTTGTCTATAATGCTCTGCATCTGCTGTAAAGATAACTTTCTTTGATGAGACATGAGAGTGCCACTTACCTGTGGGTATGAGCATTAAAGAAGTTAGTTAGGAGTTATGCTGGTTCAGGAAAGTGTTAGATGCATGACCTCCTTAGTCCCAGGTATTTGGCTAGGTTTCCAACAGAAGATATGATTTCCCTTCTATGTAGTGGACTTTAAGTCCAATTACAGAGCTGTTGGTTATCCCTAAAGTCTAAGTGAGTGTCACTATTGCATCTTTGAGGATATTTTCACATGCTGGTCCTTGTTGTGGTTCATATGCATCACAGCAGGGTGATTCTTTTCCATCATCTTAAAAACCCTTCCAATTCTCAACAATAAAAGGACTGCTGGGGGAATCAGCCTCCCTGACTTCAAGCTGTACTACAGAGCAGTAGTGATAAAAACTACATGATATTGGTACACTAACAGGCAGGTAGATCAGGTATAGAATTGAAGACCCAGAAATGACACTTATGGTCACTTGATCTTTGACAAAGGAGCTAAAACCATACAGTGGAAAAAAGACAGCATCTTTCAACAAATGGTGCTGGTTCAACTGGCAGTCTACATGTAGAAGATTGCGAATTGATCCATTCCTATCTTCCTGTACAAAGCTCAAGTCCAAGTGGATCAAGGACCTCCACATAAAACCTGATACACTGAATCTAATAGAAGAGAAAGTGGGGGAAGTCTCAAATCCATGGGCACAGGGGAAAAGTTCCTGAACAGACCACCAATGGCTTGTGCTCTAAGATCAAGAATCGACAAATGGGACCTCATGAAATTACAAAGCTTCTGTAAGGCAAAAGACACTGTAAATAGGACAAAACAGCAACCTACAGATTGGGAAAAGATCTTTACCAATCCTACATCTGATAGAGGGCTAATATCCAATGTATATAAAGAACTCAAGAAGCTAGACTCCAGAGATCCAAATAAACTTATCAAAAAATGGGGAAGAGAGCTAAACAGAGAATTCTCAACTGAGGAAACTCAAATGGCCAAGAAGCACCTAAAGAAATGTTCAACATCCTCAGTCGTCAGGGAAATGCAAATCAAAACAACCCTGAGATTCCACCTCACACCAGTCAGAATGGCTAAGATCAAAAACTCAGGTGACAGCAGATGCTGGTGAGGATGTGGAGAAAGAAGAACACTTCTCCATTGCTGGTGGGAATGATACAACCTCTCTGGAAATCAGTTTGGCAGACCCTCAGAAAAATGAACATAATACTACTTGAGGACCCAGCTATTCCACTCCTGGGCATATACCCAGAAGATGCTCCAACACATAATAAAGACACATGTTCCATTACGTTCATAGCAGCCATATTTATAATAGCCAGAAACTAGAAACAACCCAGATGTCCCTGAACAGAGGAATGGATACAGAAAATGTGGTACATTTACACAATGGAGTACTACTCAGTCATTAAAAACAATGCCTTCATGAAATTTGTAGGCAAATGGATGGAACTTGAAAATATCATACTGAGCGAGGTAACACAGTCACAAAAGAATGAACATGGTATGTACTCACTGATAAGTGGTTATTAACCCCAAAGTTCGGAATACCCAAGAGTCACTTCACAGCAATCGTAGGGCTGAGTGTGAGGTCCCAGGTGGAGGAGTTGGAGAAGGGACTGAAGGAGCTGAGGGAGTTTGCAGCTCCATGGAGGGAGCAACAGTGGTAACTGGCCTGAGGGGCACATGAAGGGACCCATAGTGCCAGCCACTTATGTGGCAGAGGAGGGTCTTGTTAGCCATCAGGGGGAGGAGAGGCCCTTGGGTCTGAGGGTGTTAGATCCCCCAGTATAAGAGAATGCCAAGGAGGGAAGAAGAGAGTAGATGGGTGGATGGATGGGGGAATACCCCCCTAGAGGCAGGGGGAGGGGGAAGGGAATAGGGAGGTTTCAAAGGGGAGATCTGGAAAGGGGGAAACATTTGAAATGTAAATGAAGTATCAAAAAATACCTCCTTCCAATTGAATGCCCCTCCTTTCTACTTCCTGTGAGTCTCTCTATCCACCCTCCTGACTTCTTCTCACTCTCTCATTACTCTTGGATTAAACACTCTTGGATTAAAAGTGTGTGCTAGGGCCAAGCCACACCACAACTAGAGACAGGTTTGTCCAGTGTACAATCCCAGGGTTCATAGTGTGGTCCAATATCTTGCAACACACCAGTTCTCAACATTAAAACTTGTAGTAGACAACGGGTTTCTGTATGCACACGTTTCCTTTTGTTTTCATTTTCAGGGGTCTTAATATCATCAGTATCGTTTAATAAACAAACTACAGTGATAGACTAAGGCTTATCTCTATTTATGGAAAGGAAAAAAAGAATAGTGATCTAGGAAAAGGAGAATCAAGCTTGTTTTAAAAATAGGCTGTGTAGCTGCATGCAACTCAGTGTGTTTCTACGGCACTCTACTGATAGGAAACTCCAGGAAGAATTGAAAGCAGAATAAAAGCCTCAAGGTTATTTATTTAAAAAGCAGAAGAACCACTTTGTAAAGAAAATTTTAATAAAAAAATACGACCTTGGGAAAAGAGCTTAAATGTCTTGGACTTGACAGATGAAGAGGTAGACACTTCAGTTCAATGCGAAGACATGTGGTTATTTTAAAATCTACAAATAAAACAAAAACAAATTATCATTGATTTTTTTCTTACCATTAAGGCAACATATATTAATTTGGGAAAAGTTAAAAAATAAAACTAAATATATGCATAAATATACATATATGTTGTATTAGATACTTTTTTTGCTGCTGTGATAAAGCACCATGACCAGGGCAACTTATAAAAAAAGCATTTAATTAATTTTTTGGTTCCAGATGACTAGAGGCCATGATGGAGAAGCAGCCTCTGAGAACTCACTAGAAGATTCAATCCTACTGGTTAGCACTTGTTGAGCTATTAGGTGCTATATGCACTACTAGAGAAGAAAAAGTAAACATTAACATAACCCAGTTCTAAATTCTACATGCCATAATAGAGAAGAAAAAGGAACCATTAATATCCCCAGCTATGAACTCTGTATGTACAATAGTTGTCTTGCCTGCAGGATATCTCTACAGGTACAATTGTGGCATTAATTTAAAGGAATAACCAACCACTTTTGAATTCTGGTTTTTAAAGCCCACTCCATGAGTAGAACCCATACCTGACACTGTAATGAAGTTAAGAACCTGAGACTACCAAGGGGCCTGGAGAATTCTCCATAATTTTATAAGAAGCTGGAGCTCTGAATGAAGAGATTATTTAGTTATCTGCCTTCACCCATGGATTCTACTTAGTGCACAAAGTAAGCTGAGGCCACTAATAAAATGGGAATGAAACTGAGGCTTGAGGTTACCTGTGCAATGAGTTTACCCTGTTATCCTTGAATGGCCCAGATAGCTGAGAATTACGCTGGTTTCTTAGGGAGGAACAGTTCTGGCTGGAGGGAGATAAATGCATTAATGAAAGAAGGAATGAGGATTTCCTAGGCCGCACCCACCCCTCACTGTCCCCTCAAGTGGCTGAGACGGAGGGGTCTGTAGCCATGTTCAGATGTGAATAACTGTCTTGACTTTAGAACTTCTGTGTGAAATCTGCTTTATAGTTTAAATTCTTGACCCATGATTGTCGTTGCATTAGGAACTATATCAATTACCATGGCTGTTAATGTATTTCTTTTAATATTATCTAGAATATCATGCACATTAATAGTGGAGCCTTAAAAAAAAAAAACTCTGTTGAAGAACAATCACCCCTAACCATATATTATATTGTGCAAGTAGGTTTTGGTCTCATTTCTGGGTATAAGAAATGCTGGCATCAGAGTAGATTCAGAGATTGTGAGAGGGATATATTGAGTTTCTTGCTCAACAAGATCTTTCAGTGCAGGAGTAACTCTGCATCGTAGAAATATGAATGCTTATTCTTTTAGGGTGCATTTCCTGACTGATGACAGCTTGCTGACCTGGAAGGGGAAGGGATCAGCCAGTTTACTCTTCTATGTTTTGTTTCACAGAGAGTTATATAGCTCCTATGCTATTGCATTTTGCCTGTGGCCCATAGCAGCTTCAAATAATTATTTTAGTATCTGGAATTGATAAGAGTAATCAGAAAAGAAATGACGCATTGTTCACCTCATGCGGCCACTTAGGAAGAGATGGCTCTAATGAGATTGAGCTCGTGTAAATTGATTAAGTCACCTGCTTCATTTTCCTAGTAAAATTCTCTTCTGGAGCAATGTACAACCATGGCAAATGTGTACATTATACTTGCTTTTATGCTTTTGGTGTTAATGTATTCATTCCCATTGTAACTATTTAACATTGAAGACCACCATCAGAAAGCAGTGTTTTTACTAGGTTCTAGTTTATAAGGCACATTTCTGATTACTCAGTCGCTTCCAAGGCCAATGTCTGATGTGTGTGTTCCTTTTCCCTCATATGCAAAAAGCCATAAGTTTCTGAGGTGAGAAGATAAATACAATGATTTTTTGTAGTCATCTTTTCACACACATATGCATATATATGAGCAACTTTTTCCCTCAGCATCAACATCATTTTCTTTCATAGATGGGTATATTTTAGAGTCTTTCTCTCAATGCTGTTTTGTGAGAAATAATAACCAAAACATGTCAGGAGGTCATCACAGTAGGCTTGATTTCTTATTTGCATATAAAATTATTGTGTTCAGAAGCTTAAAAGTTGAAATGGCACAGAGTGTCAGTCAATGTAGCTGAGCAACTCAGTGGCACTTGGTGCATTCAAAATGGTGTGCAGTTACCACGTCTACACAGCTCTAAAATACTTCCATCACCTCACAGGAGTTCTACCTGCCAGGCAACGGTCTAAAGGTTTACCCGGCCTGGATAGCTCATTCCAATCACACAGGGTTTGTGTTTTCTGTGTCTGACCTTTTCCCCATAATACTTCCTTCCCTCTTCCTCTTCCCTCCCTTGTCCTCTCGTCTTCTCTCATGGTTTCCTCTCTTCCTTTCTCTTCCTTTTCTTTAGCATACATGTTACCCAGTGTGAGGATACTCATTGCAGGTAACATCGATGGAGCATTGCTCGCCTGAGATCTGTCGCATCTGAACATGAATGTTATTTCCTAGCGAAAACCGGTGCAAAGTGGCCATTATTGAGTAGACGATCATTCTGAGAAACCCAATACTAGACAAAATGATGTTACATATGAAGCTATTATAACTGAACCATCAGTCATACTGAGGTTACTGATATGGAGAATGGAAACAGTGAATGCTCTCTATGTTACTTACGATATTTTAAAATAGAAAAATATAAAATTACTCATCACCATGGAGCTGATTAATAGTCGTGGTACATCAGTAAAGGCAGAATCATTCAACGATAATAAATGATGTCAGTGAATATTTGAATACTGCATTGCCTAGAGAATTTTTAACGTGTTTGCTTAACTACCAACCCAGCCCAAGTTTTAGCTTTTAAATTTTCTTTCACTCACTCATTGCTTTGTATGTTTGGTAACATTAGCTCTAAATAAACTGTGTGGTTAAGCTTTTGTCACACCATTTTTCTTTTTCCTACAGGATAATTGCTTTATTGTTTGTTAATTTTTTTAAATTCACCTTATTTTCCAACCACAGACCCCATCCTCTCTCTCTTCCCAATCTCACTCTTACAAATTGCCCCTTCTCCTCCTCCTCAGAGAAGGAGTGCCCCCTTGGGTACTATCCTACAGTGGGGTCTCTAGTCCCAGCAGGTCTAGGCACATCCTCTCCCACGGGGGCTCAACCAGGCAGTCCAAGTAAGGGAAAGGGGATCCATGGCGGAGAACAAAGACTGAGACAGCTGTTGTTCCACTTGTTAGGGGAGCCACATGAACACCAAGCTGCACATCTGCTACAAATGTGTAGGAGGTCTAAGTCCAGTTCCTGCATGCTCCCTGGTTGGTGGTCTGAGAGCCCCCATAATCTGGGTGATAATTGTTTATGCTCTCTGTTTCTGTTTCTATTAGCTTCCTCCCCCTCTTCCATTTCTTGGTTTTTATTCACCTCTATTATTGTTTTGAAGCCATGGGTTGCTTACCTTCCTTATCTTCCAATGCCATAGAGAATGCCTCAATTCAGATGGCACAAACTTGTCAGATCAGATTTCAGGTGTTTTATAGTACACACCATCCCCAGAGGTCCCCATCTTTTAGCTCCTTTAGCTTTTAGAGAGAACTGGGTGCTTGTTTGGGGCTATTCCTTGCTCTCTTCATACCTCACTTCATCATCTTCCTGGAAATTCTCTGCTTTATCCTGTCTTGGATCCCTCATTTCTTTTCCCATTTGTTTTTCTCTCTCTTGGTAGATGAGAATTCTTGTAATGGAGCATATTCTTCTGCAGTTTTCATAGAAAATGTACAAGAAGAAACAGGTTTGAAATTTGTATACCTCAGATTCCAAAGAGTCTGCCTTTATAACCAACAGCGTGACCGGGTCCCAGATTTTAGTTAGAAAGTCATTGTGCCTCAGCACTCAGTCTGGCTCTCAGTACTCCAGGCATCTATTATTCTGGGCTCTTGGTGGATTTTTTTTTTTTAAAAAATCAAATTTCACATGGACATCTTATTTTTTCTTTAATTTCAACCGTGTGAATACAGTGGAGTTGTTGTAGTGATGTTCCAATTTGCTCATTTTTTGTTCAGTTTTCTCATTTGGACATTTGGATATTACTTTCTAGGAGTCTTACTTGACTTTGTTGCTATTTTACTTGCATTCCTACATTATTTATTGTATTTTTAAAAATATTTACTGCATTTTATCTTCCCTCTGATGCATAGTTATTTTTACTTTAACCCTTTTATGCATTTTCTAAATGACTTGTTCTCTTCAAGTTCTCTGTTTGTCCTTTGCCTGTCACCTTGGAGACTTTATTCATTTGCATCTAATGATTGATATCCTTGGCCATCTGTTCACTTTTAGCAGGGGTGCCTGGGAGCTTAGGAAAAGTCACTAGCCACTGATGCAGCTCACCCAAAGGCCTGAGAAGACAATCCAGCCCTTTGGTTGTCAACTTCCACGTTCTGATCTTGCAATGCTTTTGTTTTGGAGTGGTTCAATTTTACAAAGATTCTCTCTAGCCTACTGCATGAGGAGTTAAGGCCTGGACTTCTGGGATTCTAGAGGTGGTCTGAGAAAGAGGGCTTGGAAGTCCCTTGTTTAGCACAAAGACCTTCATATGAACTCTTGGTTTCAGGTGAATGCTTGTTTTGAGTCTTGTGTGCTAACTTCTAAATTAATCTTAATCATACCTTTGCTTTTGTACGTCTCAGCATTATGAATACCATAGGAAATCATGATTGTACTCATAAATATTTATTCCACATGTTCTATCCCAGAGTGTGCTAAGCACAGCTGATGGAAGATGAGAAAGATCTGGTCTCTACTCTGGCATTTGTAAAACTGGAGCTCACAAAAGATTTTAGTAACATCTTTTATTATGTGCTATGTACCCCACACAGGAAAGGGCTAGAGAAAACTAGAATGAGTGGAAGTGTTATTAAGGGGGGATCTGAAGAGTAAGTGGCAGGTAAGCAGGCATGAAAGGTGGGAAAAGCAGCCTAGGGCAAAGGCCATGAATACATGAGCAGGGTGTGTAGGCAGCCCAGAAGAAGGTGAGGTTAGGGCTGCAGTCAGGCCAGATCATACAGTTCATCAGGAAAGTTCCATCTAAATTTGTTTGTCTTTCTGGGTCCAGGACCTTGCAGGAGGAGGAACATTAGAGAGCAAATAGCAAAGTCCAAGTGATCTGAAGGGCGAAATGGAAAAACAAACAAACAAACAAACAAGGCTTTAATTTAGGAGGGAGGAAAGAGACAAATAAAGAAGAAAAAGATGCAGGGTTAGGGTAAAATAACAGTGAGGATGGAGGAAAAGTCATAAAGCATTGTATTATCGTTTATCTAGCTAAATATATATACAATGCATGTCAATCTGTATACACCTATACATGTATCATTTAAATGGTATTTTCTTCTGGGTTGGCAATATTCCCCCCAAGAGCCAACAATTTTCTAACAAAAGGTCCAACATCAGTCCTAGAAGTCCGCCTTTGAGTTGTTAGTCAGAGTTGACCAACTGTCATTTGCACTGTTGTTGCCCTTGGTTGCCTCTTTGAGGTGGAAGGTAAGGTCCTATTGCTGAAGACACCATGCACTTCAGACACAAGACTCAGGGGAGTTGATCAGGATCTGGTCTGAAAGTCTTCTCCCTGAGAACTCTTACTAGAAGACACAATGCAGGCTTACAAAAGAGGGAAGAAATCAACAGTTCTACGGAGCCATGAAACCTATGCAAACAACTATGAATAGCATGGTGATATCTCTAAGGGTACAATAGTGGGACACATAACTTGGTGGTAACAAACAGCTCTCTAATTGGGTTTAAGACCTGCTCAACATGAGGGAAATCATGCCTGGTGATGAAAACCTAGCCAGCTATCTGGGGCTAGTAATGGATCTTGGAGGAGAACCTGTAACCTGTACTTTATTAAACCAGTTTAATTCTTAACTACATTCTACATATTTAGGTCTGCATTTCTGCCTCGCTGCTGAGATTCTGGAACCCAGCTGGCAGGCTGTTCAGGGGAGGCAGAGTGAATCCATACAGTGTTGGGTTGTGTGCCAGCCTTGCTGCTGGGATGTCAGAGCATAGCAGGTGGGCTGCTCAAGGGAGACAGGACACAATCTGAGGATCACTAGCCTGGCCAGAATGAAAGGTTTTAAGACCTGGTCAGAACCGCCAAGGCCAAAGTGTTACAGCTCTCAGAGGGAAAGCCAGGGCCGGGCAGGCAGATGGATCTCTTCCCCTACTATTGGAGCCCAGGCACTAGTGTCTGTAGTAGCAGAAAGATGCAATGCTTGCAGCTGGAGTCACTAGGCAAGTGGTAGGATGTGACTGCAACCAACCACAAAGGGCTTTTGGTAGCCATAGGAGCAAGTAGCTACAGCAAGAGCACTAGGTGTAGCAGCGGCACAGCGATGAATGCTTTGGGAGAGAAAATTCTTCCCTGGAGTGTAATAGCTCATTATGACAGGCACTCTCAGACAATTCTTGGAAAATAACTCATGTACTTTATTTCATGTGGATAAGAACCTTATAAACATTTTGGGGATAAGGTCAGATCCAGGGGTAGATGCTACCCATTGGCTCAATCTGAGATGTTAGGGATGCTTTATTTGTATGGGGAAGAGCTTCAGCTGTTGTCCTATGTGACTGGTTGTCATGGTCCTCTCAATGGGGTGTCATGGTCATGCGTTCCCGGACAAATAGAGCCTGGTCAGGAGCTTGTTCTACTTACCGTTCTCAATTATGAGATAAACCAAGGTTTGAACCTGCTTACCAGTTCTTTGGTCTTGTGGGACAGTCCATGTGCCCCACAATTATACCCCCAGATAAATCCTCATCACTAATGAAATATAATTAAAAACTCTGAAAGTTGAACAGCTACAATGTTTTGGTATTAACAACTTTATAGATTGAAAGTTTTGATGTATAGTAAAAAGGAAGCCATTAGCCTTGGAGTTACACTGATGAGTTTAAATTCTCATTCAATCATTTATTGACCTACAGCATTAAGAAAATATTCTGAGTCTCCCTTTGCATCACTTTTTAAAATGTTAATTCTTACCACCTCACAGAACTGGTGTGAAAACAAATTAAAAAAAATTACAAACAAAACAAAACAAAACAAAACAAAAACAACCCAACCCAAAAACCAAAAAAAAAAAAAAAAAACCCCCACCTTCTCTTTACAATAGGCAAAGAGCATGATAGAAAGCCTTGAACAACTAAAAGACAGAGAACAGAAGACTGAATGGTACCGAATCTCAGCTGATACTTCTACAGCATAATTTCTCTACCAAAGAATTATAGATCATTGCAAAAATGTGGGCAGGTGATTATAAGATACAGAGGTACAGAATTTTTTTTCTGCAAGACTGTAGTTTTTAGAAATGGCTATACTCAAGAAGTTATGTTTAGTTTTTATTTAGCATGCCTGCCTAAATAAGACCTGAACAATGGTAACACCATTGGGCGTGCTGACATGGAAGAGGGGAAGCTCATGGGGTTTCAACCCTGGACAAAGAGCCACAGGCAACTGGGAAATGCTGACAGTGGGAGAAAAGCTTTTCCCCAGGGAAGAGCTCCCCAACTTGTTATTAATGCCAAGGGATCAGCCCTGAGATCTTATACATACAGGTGTCATTGTATTGACTGAGTGAGGTTATATCTAAAAATATGTGTGTATATACACATACGCATATACATACCAACAATTAAAGGAAAAGAGGCCATGAATCTGAAAGTGAGGAAGAGGGTACATGAGAGGGGTTCAAGGAGAAAATGATGTGATTATAATTTCAAAAATATAAAATTATTATAAATAAAAATGGTTAAAGAGAAAAAATAGAAGTTAAGTAAGGGTTTGTTACAGGATATTTGATTATTGTGCATAGAATACCTATTTGTTAGCAAAATAAAAGCTTAAATAGATACTGGGTTTGTCAGTGCAGTTAGGTGTGTCCTGAGGAGATGCTCTTTGGGCGTGTCTCTAAAAGCCTCCTTAGATAAGAATGCCAGAGAATGGAAAGTTCCTTCGGGTTTAAGAGGAGAGTTTCTAGGGAGAGGTCTTGTGTTCTTTGTGCTATGACCTGAGGCATAGACAGCCGGGTGCCCTTCAGCTGCCCTACTGTAGAGGTGAAATGGTTTTGCTCCTATTGACTTGGCTTAGAGCTCTCCTCATCTTCCACTTCCTCCATGATGGATGACATGGTTCGGCCAAGAAAAGCAGAGCTAGGGACTTCTTTTTAGAAGAAATTGGAT
Organism: Rhynchomys soricoides; assembly: GCA_019843965.1. Classification (NCBI taxonomy): domain Eukaryota; kingdom Metazoa; phylum Chordata; class Mammalia; order Rodentia; family Muridae; genus Rhynchomys; species Rhynchomys soricoides. Next base: position 4,985,203 of record JADRCH010000229.1, on the reverse strand, counting down.
CTTTGATAGAGTGTTCTCCCCTCTACCCCTCAGCTTTGAAGAGCTTACTTTGAAAAGAGCTCCTGGTAAGAGATAGGGATTTTTCTTTTGGGGCTTGCAGGAATAACAGAAAAGCAGCTGGCAGGACACAGGTAAAACAGTATTCTAAGAAAGACAGTGAAGGAGGCCTCTTGGTTTGGAGGAGCTTAAGAGACAGCTAGACTAGTTTGATATAATGACTCACAGAGAACGAGAATTCTAAAGAGCTAGCAGTTTAGTTGTAGGATCAGGCTTGCAAATAGATATTTTGCATATAATTAAGAAAATATAGCTACCTGGCTGAGCTAGAGGATTTTGACCTCAGTTTATACTTTCCTTGTCTTTATTGGTATAAATATTAAATGATAATTTAAATGGTTAGGAGTTAACCAGGAGCAAAGTGAGTTTAAGACTGCAGCACAGATGTTTGTCAGGAATTGACATTAGTTGTTGCCAATGCTTAATTATTTGGCTCACTTAGGGTATCAAAGAGTAGATGTGCATGTGCTACCCAGGCCTGTGGAATGCCAGTGGCCCGTGTTTGAATTATGGCTCTGATTGTTCTTCGTTATTTATTGCCAGACACCAATTAACATTGTTTCGCCTCTGTTTTCTCATCTGCAAGATGTTGGACATGGAAATAATAGTCTTGACTCCAGATTTTAAATTTAACATGTCATTATACAAAAATGACTTCAAAGACAGCTGGGAATATAGGATGTGCTGGGCTCATTATTAATTGCTACTGTTATTGCTATTTCTGTTTTGGGACTATTCTGAGGTCCACAGGAGCCTGAATTTTAAATAACTGGGCAAAGACCGTTTGTTCATTTGGAAATGTGTCTTCCATAACAATATATATAGCCTGTGTGTAGAGAGGAAGAGCTGAGTTTGAATGAGAACTGTTGATAATGGAGATGGAGAGATAAAGAATAATTCACTGCTAGAGCTTTTGTTTAGCATGATTGGGCCCTACGTTCAATTACAAGCACCAAAAATAGATAAACAAAAGTTACAAAGTCTTGGCTTTATGGTTCAGGTTGGAATTGCAGCTTCCTGGTTTTTGGTTTGAGAGAAACTTTTCTCTTTGTCACCATTTCCAGCAGTCATTTCCTGTACATTCTTCCCCAGCATCCTATATTAACAGGCTGAAATCAGTCCTCTTTGTCATGTGGGAAAGTTTCCCACCCCCCTAGTACCTGGTGTTTTAGGTGAACTCCTTTCAAATTGAATATTCTTGTGTTTTCTGGTCTGGAAGGCACACTTGGTTTTGAAGAAACAGAACAGAGATGTGAAGAACCATGGTACATTGATAAAGACTTGTTTTCTCTTACTAAAAAAACCTGTCCTGTCACCCTATCTCCTGTGCTTCTTAAAATACACTCAGTCTACTCCATAGCTCCGGTCCTTTATATTTTCTGTCTTGTATTTAGATTCTGCCTAATTGGATGATTTCACTTCCCCTTCTGATAAAAATCTAACTTGCAGAATTGGAAACAAGAACAGTGATTGTTTCCTTATTAATTGTGTTATTGCTTTTTCTTAAGTCCTGTGTTAATTGGTAGCATCTTTGTGAGGACTGCTTCCTCCCTAAGTGTTAGATTATAGCAACGTGGAGTATGGGATTTCAAATGTGACCCATCTGTGGGAGAATTAAATCACAGCAGGAAATAATTTAAATCTTTGAAAATGAGTAATTATGTCTTGTGAGAGAAAAGAGACCAAGGGAAAAAGGTAGAGAAACAATGCCTTCCTGAATGCTCTCCCTTAAATTGCTGGGTCCCTTTGTCTCCAAGTGGGAGGACAAGAGGGACCCAATGTTTCTTTATCTCTCCATTATATCCAAATGTCATGCAGTCCAAATATAGTATAATCTAACCCATGCCTTTCTGAGACTCAACACGCATGGTGTCTATTTTAGAGATGCAGGGATGATGGATCTCATTAGCAAAGCTTCCACAGTCAGGCAACCTAGCAAAGGCTGGGGTTGAACCTGGTCTTTTGACAGTCAAAATAATGCAACTGTGGGTTATGGTGATGAAGAAGAAGAAGAGGAGGAGGAGGAGGAGGAGGAGGAGGAGGAGGAGGAGGAGGAGGAGGAGGAAGAAGAAGAAGAAGAAGAAGAAGAAGAAGAAGAAGAAGAAGAAGA
>JADRCH010000229.1:4899644-4983026 GCA_019843965.1 Rhynchomys soricoides | reverse complement strand
AGAAGAAGAAGAAGAAGAAGAAGAAGAAGAAGAAGAAGAAGAAGAAGCAGCAGCAGCAGCAGCAGCAGCAGCAGCAACAGCAACAGCTAGACTCTGGTTGCCAATTATCTTCTCCTTAGCTTTCATTTTAATGATGTTGCCCATATATTAGTATTGAAAATAAGGAATGTGGGTGGGCATCTCAAGTCCAGAGGACTCTGGTGATGGATGTGTGCTATTGTAAATGAATCATAACTAATGGTGTGAACATCAGTGCCAGGGAGTTTTGTGTTATGTCCTGGGCTCGAGAGTGTTTATACTGGCATCAGTGGGCTCCAGGGAATTTGTGCTTGATGTATTGGGCTCTGGAGAGCTGGTGATGGTATCAGGAGGCTCCAGAGAGTTTGTATTTGTTCCCGGCACACTGCACTCCAGGGAATGAGCTAAAACTACCACTCAATCACTCTATGACTACATATACCACTTTGCTCTTTCTATATGTGTGACCAACCAAACTTTCCAGACCATATTCTGACTGTGAGTTTTTGTTAAACTAACTAGTGACACTATTCTATTAGATTTGAATGTGATTGAGAAGTACAGATGTACTGTGGTGCATTTATCTATGAATTATCTGGGTAAAAATATCATTCACATTCACAGATAATTATAATTTAAGGTTGAACTAAGTCTTGGGAAAATTGAGGCCTATCTCGGTGAAGTGACATTACTGAAATTACACAGAAGCTAGAGGCAAGGCAGAGTCTAGAATCCAGGGTTATTCTCCTCCTTAGGTGTTTTTTTCCTATGCAGTGGCTGTTAAGGACCAGCTTTCAACTTTGACCGTGAATACAAGGGAATTTAAAAACACTGATGCCTGTTTTCCACCCTTGACTTAATTGGTATGGAGTATGAGCTAGGGGTCAGGAGGATAAAACTTTATCCAGGCAATTCTAAAGGGCCCCAAAGTTTGATAATATTAATTGTCAACTTGGGCACAAATTAAAATCACTATGGAAATTTGTGAAAGTATCTATGCCTCTTATGCCCCACCCTTACACAAATCAAAATCTTTTGGAAGACATTTAAAGGAGGAGGAGGAGGAGGAGAAGAAGGGGGAGGGAGGAAGTCCTCAGTGATAGGACCCATGTCTTGCATCATCTTTTGACCATGGGTTTTCATTCTCCAGAACTATCTACACCCTCTGAAAACAAGAATTACAAGAGCTATTGTAGATTCTTAATTAAAGACCAACATTTCTTAATTTCAGTTGCAAATTATCTTCCTCCTGGATTTTATGTCAGTGATGTTATTACTCATCCCAGGCTTTGGAAAGTAGTGAGAATGGAGGGTGATTGCAGAGCATCTCATGTGTAGAGGGTCCTGGAGAATACTGTTTCTATTCCCATGAGATCACTCTCTGCTATGCCACTGATATTGATTGAAAGTGGGGTTTAGTGAGCACCTTCTAGGACTTCCAGGCTTTTGAGTTCTATAGCAAAGAATGGAGGGACATGTAGTCACACCAGGAGTAGAGCTAGTTAAGAAACAGTGTTCCTCTGAGGAGGGAAAAATTGGTTAGAGCAGAGGCAAAGTTTAGAAGCTCAGTAAGGTTTGGAGGAGAATTATGTAGCATGCTTGTCACACAAGTATGAGGACTGTAGTTCAGAGGCTGAGAACCACAGAAATGTCAGGTGGGTGGGACTTCTCACGTGTAATGTAAGCTTGGAGTCTGAGAAGGGCCCCACCTCCCATCCTTGACAAGCTGCCTTATAAATAAATCTAGCTTTCATTGACAGATATTGGTTGGATGACTAAGATGGAAAGGCACTCTGGGATGACTCCCAAGATCAACTTTGGGTCGCCATTTCTTGCAACTCTTCATTTTGGAATGAAAATGGAAAAAGGCTGGTGATGTTCAAAGGATGGGAGCTCTTCTGTTACACCTCATGGGCTTTGGGGAACATTTGCATAGCACGCATTCCCTGAACATGTTACACGTCATTTACTATGAGTCTTACATCATCTTTGGATGGTTCCGAGTGCCCATTTCAGTGGTTACAGATATAATTTCTCCCTGTCTTTCTATCCTCTCTCATTAACATAGTAAGTAAAATATCTGTATTTCCTAGCCTTCAGTGCTGTAGAGGGGTTAAGAGTCTGCTCTTTGTAAAATCTCCTATTTCGGATGTTGAGTGATAGCAACATAAATAGAATAACACACTGTCCATGGTGATTCAACCTGGAATAATCTGAGGACCCTCCTACCAATTGGAGTCCAGCCTTCAGGCGTACTCAAGTTTCTGATCAGATTTACAGCTTTTGTTACCATGGAATAGAAAGTGCATCTTGCAACTTCTTAGTCTTAAAATGTTTAGAAAAGGTCTAAGAAGGAAACTGGAGGACAGTTTTATTTAATTTTGAGAGAAAAAATCCAACAGAACACGCAAGATAGTGCTCTGTGCAGCTGCCAGGAGGGGACGGAAGGAGAAGGGGAATGGAAGTAAGATCGTCAGCCAATCATGTTTATTGAGTCAGAAGTCAACAGGCAGGCAGGCTTCAGAATGAGTCTGTGAGTATCTCCATGGAGTGAGAATTCTCAGTGTCAGGGTAAGCGGCAGAAGGATTTTGGCCAATGTGTGCAAAGGGGAGACTGAAGAAAGAAAATACATGGTCATTACTTTCCAAGTTAAAACTTAACAAAAGCAGGCAGGCCTAGCTTTGAGGGAACATATGTACATATCTCATTAAGGGGATCATTATCCTCATCTTCTTAACATGTCTCCAGGTACACGATGATGCTTGCAGTTTCTTGAACTAACATCTTCCTAAAGAGTATTTTCCTGTGTCTTCAGGTGCACGATGATGCTTGCAGTTTCTTGAACTAATGTCTTCCTGAGGAATATTTTCCTGTCTAGGTGACTGACAGGTCTATTTGATTTAACTCTTGAGAGAAGGAGCAATAACATGTCTTGGTAATATTTTGGAGAGTTTAGAAAGCCACGTTCCTATCCAGGACAAAAAATACAACTCAGATCTCATTGTTTTGAGAAAAGAAATCATGTAACAGTAGATAAAAATAAATTGAAACATACAGCTGTAAAATACCCATTCTTTAACTGGCATAAGCATTGTCCCCAAGTGGGTTTCAATAAAACTCTGTTCTTTCCACTTTCCTCACTCCCATATTGTATTTTACATCTGAACGAGGGCCAAGGGTGACACTATATTTCTGAAAATTATATTGCAAGAGATAACATCATGGAGTTCAAAGCTGATTATGAGGGAGGGGTCATTAGCAGGCCTTAAGTGTGCTGAATTCTAACTAGCTTACCTAACACAGGGCTTTAAATTCTCCAGATTCGGTCAGGAATTAGAAGGACATTAAGGCCTTCTGGGTGCTAGCTGCCTTAGCTTCCCGCTGAGGGGGTTGAGTGAGTATGGTCTGGTCAACATGCTGAACATGGAGGCTGCTGAGCCTCAGATTAGAGAGATGTGTCATTCAGAGTTTCATTAACATGTGGGCACTGAGGCGTTCTGCTCATTGCCTTTCAGACTCTTTTAAGTATGGGGATATGCTCTCTTTTGCATTCCTCCCAACCCCCAAATGTGGGGATACAGAGTCAGAGACAAAAGCAAGTCTCGGTCTGAGGAGTACTCCAGTTATCTGGGGCAAGGGCTCTTGTGAAGTTTGCAGTGTCTTCACTGGCCTCCTGGGCCTTTGACCAAGATGCACTTTTTCGTCGTCAATAAAAATGATGTTATACGGAGGTAAGAAACCAAATCTCCTCCGTTAGAGGGGATCTGAAGGGATTGGCGGGCAGTAACCAGGAAAGTCTTTAGGGACACCCAGCTCTGGGTTTGATCATTCCTTTTTTGCAGGAATCTGCCATCTACTTCTCCCAGTCAACTGCTTTCCCACCTTTTATAACAGTAAGACTGTGGTACACAGGTAAGTTATGATCTTTCTGGATCTTAGTAAAATGGAAAAGTGATATCTAGATCTTAAGAATTCTACTGGGGAGCCAGGCATGTTGGCACATGTTTGGAATTCCAGCAGTCAGGTGGCTGAAATAGACTGATCTGAGTTTGGGGCCAGCTGTGGCTATATATAGAACCCCTGTCTTGAAAAAAAAAACAAGCAAGCAAACACCACAGTAAAGGTATTATGGAAAGAAGAATTTGAGTGGAACACAGTAAAGACCCCATGGAAGCACCCTTGGCTTTTTTCTCAGTTTTGCAGAAAACGCAGCTGGAGAGGAGCTGGCCAGCCTACATTCAGTTATCTAATGGCTCAGCCCCAGTACAGAGCACTCTCCTTCAGCTAAGCATTGTTTTCTCTCCCTTTGCTCCCCAGGTGGGTTGTTTGAGGCACTTGAGTAGCACATTTTTCTCCTCCTCTACTGCATCAAGTTTCTTAAACACGAATCTGTTCACTGATTCCTTTTACTTGGGACCTAACAATGTATTTCTGTGCTATGGTCAGACGTTGGGATCTCGAATGCTCCCCAAGGGCCCAAGTGCTAAAGGCTTAGTCCTCAGTTTTGTTTTGTTGATTTTATCCAGAAGGTGGAACCTAGTGGAAGTGAGGTCATTAGGCATACATAGTCTCTTGGAGAGGATATTGAGTTCTCTCCTCCACCCTTTACTTCTTGAAAACTCTGAGTAGGCCTGATTCTTCCCACACATTTCTGTCACAGTGCTGCCTCTGGCTCAAAGCAATAAGGCCTAGCAATCATGGACTGAACACATGGGCTAAAATAACTCCTTTCCAGCCACTGATTCTGGAGACATTTTATGCCTGTGATGGCAAGTGACTGACACATCCTCCACAGTCACTGCTCAGAGAATTATAGAAAGGAAGCCTTACTGAAACAAAAAAAACCTTCTGATTTTTTTCTCTCATCTTTTGTTTTCAGTGTTAGGAATGGAACCCAAAATCTTAGCTCTCTACTTTCACCACTTCTCAGACTTTGGACTCTTGAAAGACCTTAATCTCCAACTTTTGATCCCCCTAACTCCTCCTCTGCAATGTTGGGATTATGGACATGCGTACCTTCTGCCCTCTTATGAATATGGATATGTAAAGTATTTTCTCCAGCTTTTTCCACTTAAAGTTAAAATGAAAAGATCACTGTGGAAGGCAGCTATGCAGTAGAAAGGACTCAAGCCAATTCGTTGTATGTTTGCAACTCTCCATGGTCAGTGGAGGTGCAGAGCTGAGGGGAGGACCGAGCCAAGCTCTGTCACTTTCCTGACCTCCATGTCTTTGATTTGAAGTCATTGAGACTGATGCCTTAGGTTATATCAGACTTGTGGAAGAACTAAACATATGGGCTCTGTGGAGGAAGAACTGAAACAGGTCAAGACATAATCTCCTCTCTACCATATGTCATAAACAGAGACAAAGAGAGGGCCTCCCCTCTCCTGGTGCCTGGCGCTTGGCAGATAAGAAGTAAATATTTTCCGGGTGGGCTTGTCTCAAGTATGGTCAGACAGACATCAGTTCAGAAAGACTTCATGGAGTTTTTAATGTGCTACTTGGCTCCATTTCTGTTGCTTCCCTAGCATGACAGAGACACTATTAAGTTGAGGCCATTCATTAGTCATCGCTTGAACAGTTTTATTGGGATAACTATTACCATGTATTTAACTTCTCAGATCCCTACAGCAGTTTACTGCTGATTATTGTTCTACTAATCCATCCAGTGGTGATAGAATTGCATTCACTTTTTAGCAAAGGCCAATCTATTCAGCTAGCTGCATGCCCAATGAACTCTCAGTTAAAAGTTCCCACAGAGATCCTCCCAGAATGAATCAGGACCTTTAATTATGTGTAGCTAATAGAGATCACACAATTTTCCTTTGACATTTCCACTTGAGAAGTATTATAGACATCTGCGATTGCCATTGTGCAGACAACTTACCAGCACAGCTTTAATTAAGACAGCTTTCACGGGACCAGTGTCTAGGAAATTACTGAATTCTTTAGGAGAGAAAGGAACATTGACTGATGGGTTTCTAGGACTTTCATGTTTACATAGCTACCTGACAAAAGCTAAGCATTTAAACACTCTTCCTTTTGTTTGGATCTCCTTGAAAGAACACTCTTGAGTTCTGGTATAAAATACATCCATACAAAGAAGGAAGATAGATATCTATTGGAAACAAATACTATTGTAAACTGGAGTCCAAGTTGTTGCAAAGGGTTCTACATGCCACTCTAGGAAATTAGAAGTCCTAATGTATGATAGCCTAGAGCCATGTTTTCAACCGTCCTTAGCAGAAAAAGAAATACTTCTCTGAGGGCTTGAAAGCTTATATAGAAGAAATAGAAGAAAATAGAAGAAACACACAGAGGAGAGCTGTTTTTTATTTTTTTAAGATTTATTTATTTTATGTATATGAGCACACTCTAGCTGTCTTCAGCCAGCTACCAGAAGAGGGTATCAGATCCCATTACAAATGATTGTGAGCCACATGTGGTTGCTGGAAATTGAACTCAGGACCTCTGGAAGAGCAGTCAGTGATCTTAACCACGAAGCCATCTCTCCAGTCTTGAGGAGAGCTGTTTTACTTGAGCCCAAAGTGGTCTTTCCACATCTTCACAGAGCTTCCATGCTCCCATGTCCTGTCAAGCCAGAAGGATATTTCTAGAACTTGCGGTTTCTGTAAGCTTTCAAAACTGTTGCTTTCTTCACTAGAACTAATCTAATGATGAATATCTAGAGTGGAAACAGATGTATTTTTCTTGGACAAAGGAATCAGTGGATAAGGCTTCAGTTGCCTCCTCCTGTCTCCCGAATGCCTGCCATTTAACAGCAATGGAATGTCAAACAAATATATTTTCGAGACAGGGTTTCTCTGTATAGCCCTGGCTGTCCTGGAACTCACTCTGTAGACCAGGCTGGCCTCGAACTCAGAAATCCACCTGCCTCTGCCTCCCGAGTGCTGGGACTAAAGGCGTGCGCCACCATTGCCTGGCAAATATTTTAAGGCATCCCTTTGTTTAGCCATTAGATTTACTGCTTTGAGAGATCCTCAGGAAATGTGTTACAGGCTCTTGTAAAATTCCTGGAGACAACAGGTAAGAAGAACACATGCAGGCATCAGTACTCTTGATTAGCTCAACGTGCAGGGCCAGCCAGTTCAACCCATCCAGAATAGATGGCACACTGGAGCAACAGCTTTGTCATGACACCGTTTAAAACATTTTTTTTTTTTTTTAAAAAAAAACAAGGTGCTTTAGAAGAAAGGATTAATTCAAATCTCAAATAAAACACTTCATCCATGGGAATCATTTAAAAAAAAAAGGAGGGGAAAGGCTTAAATTAAGAATAATTTATAAACCCTCTGATTACATATCAAAACTCAGTAGCTCTGCTGTGCTTTGAGAATCTGAAGAGTGGAGATGCCTTGACATAAATGAGTTGGTCTGACACCAAAGCCCAGGGATACTGAATTATATGGCTAAGTTCCTTACCTGCAGCACAAGGGTGAACAACTTGATGATCTAAGATGCCTTTAGGTGGGGCCTTCCTCAAGCACTTGTGATCTATGCTGTTGTGGATGCTCTGTTTCCTGATACACATGGGTGAAGTCCATGTATCAGCTAGAAGTACCAGCTCCTGAGATTAGTGTTCCCTACTCTCCATTCCCATCACTAGACTTTCAAGACATGCCAGTCCATATAGTGCTTTGTAAGCTCTTCCCTGGGTGTAAAATCTTATTTATTTAAAATCAAGTTTCTGTGTCTGGTTAAAGCTCTTGGCAGACCACTTACTATCCTGTGTTTTAGGCATGGTGATTAGCAAGTGCACTTTTAAGAAATATCCCAGAGTTGGAATTTGCACATCACAATGGCTTATTGATTTTTTCATTTGTATATCCAAAAATACACATTATGATGAGAAAGAATTGCCTTTGGCAGCTTTAAGGATGATAATCATCACTTTAAAGTAGCTTACAGTGTAATGGTTTCATCTTACATCTAAATCATATTTTATGGTCTTATATCTTTATATTATTTTACATAAAGCATTAAATAAGAAACTCAAAAATACTTTCATTTCTTAAATTAGAATAACAATACATTTATTATCCCTTGTATGTGTATGCACACACACACACACGGGCATGCCATGAGGAGGTCAGAGAACAGCTTGCCCCAGTGTTTCTCCCTTCAATCATGTGGGTTCTGAGGAACAAGGATCAAACTAACTCAGATTGTTGGGAAATCAGTTTCCAAACTGAGCCAAAGTACCCTCCTTCTTCATTAGAGTCTAGCAAGTTATGAAAATGCCCTGATATTTGTGCCCCCTTTCATATTGGTATGAATGTACACTTTAAATAAAACCCCCAACATAGCTGTGTATCAGGTGCCTTATATTCTGGAAACCTGACATAAATTAGTTACTCAGATAAAATATTAGTAACAGTAGTTTTTGGATGTTAAAATCATTGATTTTAATTTTTAAGAAATCTTTTAAAAAGAATTGATATTTCTTTTTTAATCACAACATTTGCTGGTGTTTGTTGATGTGAAGTTCACTAATCATAAAAGCAATTAAAACTGTGATTGCTACTGTAAATATCTTATACATCTTTTTCGTTTGTATTTTGGCCTTTTACGTTATGTCTTATCTCCTTACAAACGTTTGAAATCCAACAGTTTTTCATCTCCTTAGTATATTATGTTATCTGGACTTCATGGCATATGGTTTTGAAATCTTTTATGATGTGTGAGGGGGTGAGATGACTTAGAAGGTAAAGGCACATGCTTAAACACTGGCAAACTCTGTTCAATCCCTTTAACCCATATGGTGAAAAGACAGACTCAGCCTTGCACACTGACCTTTCAAAAAGGCATGCTCCCCAAATAAATAGATGTAAAGCAATGTAATCTATACCATATTTTACCTGTATGACATAGTTTAGTTTTGTGTACTGAATCAATAAAAGCTGTAATTTTCACACTACTGCTTAAAAAGCTTTGCCAAAGGTATTTTAGGTCCTTGTTGTGCTATTTCTCACATCTGATATGGTTTTATTATTTCGATTTCAAGCTTTTATTACTTAGTTTAGCTGTTTGGCTATCTCACAGTTTTATAATGCATTGGAATTTCTTCTACATGCTCTTTTCTCCTCTCTCTCATCCCTGTCAATGTCCCATTTTCTCTATGAATCACTTTCCCACATTCATGACTCTTTTTTGTTTTCTCTCTTGACACAGTGAGTTTTAACTAAGGTCCTCTGTATGACCATGGGTTTGGAGCTGTCCACTGGTACTTATTAGGCTGAATATTTGGAACATAATTGAGAACAATGACTCCATTACTCTTAGAATGTTCCAGTAGCTAATTAGTTGAAATGGGGTGGGTAAGGCAGGGGCCTCTCCCACTCTTCATTGACTGATGACATGACTAGACTTCTACGGGCCCAATGCAGTCAGTTATTTACTTGCCATAAAACTGTGTTACTTGGCATAAAAGTAGTTGCCATGAAATAATATTGTTACGCCTGTGTCTGACACACTCAGAGCTTGGCATTTTGCAGACCTTCTCACAGCTCTCTGGTTTTTATTTATTCTTTTGCTCCTTCTTCCTCAGTATTCCTCGGTCCTTAATTCACTTTTTTGTACTTACATTTTCCTGGCTTTGAATTCTCTGCAGCATGTCTACATTTATCCCTGTTAGCATGATGTTTATTCCTGGTTAATTTCTTTCTGTTTATATGTCACTTACCTGTGCCGTATTCTTTAAAGGCACAATCTAATTGTAGGTACTTGGTTGAGAGATTTTTGTGAATAACAAAAATCTATTTGTGAGGACTCTCTCCAATGGTTGAAGCTAAACTTCAGTATAAATAAAAATAACCAAAGATTTGCTTTAAAAAACATGTCCTATATTACTAACATTTGGTTAAACAAAAGGCTAGCAGAAAAAGATTGTGGTGGATTGCATGTGAACAGAATCGAAGTGTTCAAGGATCTTTGGGACTCCCATTGGCTCCTAGATTCCATGTGTATGGAACCCTTTGAATGTCACATGCACAGGTCCAAGCAGGTGTGTGGAAAGGAGTTTCTTCCTCCAAGGAAATGGCAGTTACCAATGTTAACAACAGACCCAAGGTCCTGTTTGTGATAATTGGTAAGCTTCCCTATAATTTCTGGTTGGTGATGGGGTGTCTGACACTACTTGAGGGTGTTTGGAGATACTTTCTGGAAAATCAATACTTTCTGTGTGATGATGGTGCTGTCCATGAAGATGCTGACATCGTGGAGGGCACAGAGTCTCAGGTGCTGTTTCTCACACAGATGTTGATTTGCATGGTGCATATGCAAAGCTTTAGATTTGGCCTTGCCTCATTTCTATGGCACATAACCCCCATGCTTCATTTCATGTTCAGAGAGGGCTAGAAGCACCTAATCTTCTATCTCAAGGAAGGTGAGGTATCTCTGTCATTAGGGCTCCTGAGATCTCCAGTGTTACTTGGAGAAAAGGTTAGAATCAAAAGAGAAAAACCCACGTATCCCTTCATAACAGAAAAATAATGTATCAGTTCATGTTACTCTACCAACAAAGCATGCAATGTACAAAGATGTATAAGATATACTCTTCTTCCACATCCCCTTCAAAACACTGTATCCGTATTGCTATATTTTTCTCTCTCTGAAAACCATCTAAGCCTCCACGGAGGAGGACAGAATAGAGTCAGAGATCCTAAACCCTTTCTTTCATTTATTTTAAATTATAAAGTTACTGTTCCAGAAGATAGGTCCTACATCTTCTGGGTAATTCAAAGATTTAGGAAGAGATGCCTATACCCCATGGCTGCATGTTGGAATTGCTAGGGGAGTTATTTTAAGTTTTGACATAGAAAAGCATATTTATTCATAAGTCACCATTATGGTGTCCTCCATATTTCTCCTTTCTCAAGTTCTAGATGGAAATAAATGGCATCTAAATTTTCTTTTATTATTTTGCTCTTCAGAGATGTACAGCTTTTAAAAGGTCATTGCCAAGGACCAGCATCGGCTTGGAGAGGGCTTCTGAGAAGAGTGTTTTAGATCAGTGAAACAAACTCCTTGAAGCCAAATCGTGGGTCCAAGCTGACAGCCTATGCTCTGCTTGAGATGGTGTTCCAGATTATACACACACTCTCTCTCATTTCTAGAAGACCAAAAAGTCCAGTCTTTATTTTACTTATCAATTCAGTCTTATCCCAGGTTCCCTTTGATTATCCCATGAGTCAGCATCCCAAGACCCCAACCCTTTGATTCTTAGGTAGAGACAGCAAGCACAAGAATAGACAATAAGATAGCTGGATGGGACCCCACCCTGAAATTACCATTCTGAAAACACCTGGACCTAAATTAGCTCTGTCCCAGGCTGACCTTGAATTCAGCAATCCATTTGCCTTTTTAAGCATAAACAAAAAATTTTAGCCTGGTGTAATCTTGCCTTGCAGTCACCACTCCCTAAGTCTCTCTGAATCTTCTTCCTATCCTTCTGACAAGCAGGCTCACAGTGCAGCTGCCTCTGTTCCTTTAGATCTGTGAAGCTCCTTTTACAATTCATATTTCATTCTTATAGTTTGCATAGTTGAGGAATTATATATTTTGGAACTTATATTTTCAACATTCTTTCCCACAGCCTTAAGGGCTGTCCTGAAGGTCATAGCATTCTATCATTTTGCTGACACAGACACACCCTTGCCTCCCAGACTTGTGCTGTCTCTGATTATCATGGAGTTATTAACCTTCGCAGAGAGGGCATTCCTTAAAAGAGGAATGTGAATACATATTAATATATATATATACACTATTATATAAACAAACTGTACACCCATAGCAACCTTTAACACTCATGGAGGCCTATGTCCTACTGGCTCTGTTTCAGGGGCAGGAAACCACATAATACTGTCCCTTACATGGCCAAGCCAGACTCAATAGGTATTTTGTTTTTGTTTTTGTACATGTGTATAACAAGGCAGTGGGGATTCATTGTAGAGATTATTAACAAGAAACAGTTACTGTAAAGTTTCTGAGGCTCGGGTGGTCTATGTAGTCCCAATAGCCCCTATACGTACAACACGTGTTCAGACCAATGCAGTAATGTTCCTCCATCTCTTAGAACTCACACGTGGGTCTTGACAAACATTGTTCTTTTCTAACAATGAAATCAGTTTTTTAAAAAAGTATATTCCAAGGAGTTCATAAAGGAATATAAACATCATAATGATCCTTCTTAAACCAAATGCAAGCCATTCTTTCTAAACTTCTCGTAACAAAGATGTTAATGATGTTTAGGTTTAATTTTGTATAAAGAACAAGCAATCCTTCTTGTTCTTCATTATTTTTTCTGTTCTAACCTAGAGATCATCAGTGACCCTACCAGAAAAGGATTTTTTTTTTTTTTTTGCTTTGGATCTCTTTTTTTTTTTTTTTTTTTTTTTTTGATCCTCTAATCAAATGAATCATTGCTGAAAAGTTCGGTTTGTTTCATGGTCATGGCATGCCAGGAAGGCAGGCAGCTCACCTGCCCTATACCACATCTGATTCCAGCTGAGACAACATCTGACATCTGAGCCCATAATAAAAGGTCTACAAAAGCAAAACAAATCATGTTTCTGCCTCTATTTCTCCTGAACATTAAAGACTGCTCACCTGAAGTCACGATCCGGACTCTGAATTGGGTTGCTGCATCTGATGTGATGGAACAAAGAGAGATCAATAGCTGCCACCATAAAAAGTCAATGGAACATAAATTAGGAAAAGAATATTTTCTAACTCTGGCCCCAAGCAGGGACTGGCTGGGTTCAAACCATACTTTTAGTCAATGAAAAGCAGAAACCAACTTTATTTAACAGCAGGATAGGTTACACTAGGATTCTATTTTATGCTATCTTGACTTCTCTTTATTGATCTCTAAATAATGAATTGAAGAGTGATGATTCCCTCTAAAGGTAAGCTCACTACCAAATGTTGTCAGGAAGTTTCTAGCTGTGGCTATGGAATTATGTGACTCTAAGCTACACATGGGGTCTTCTTGGCTGTAAGCGATTTGAGAACCTATGATGGATCTTGCTGAGTTCCAAAGCAGTCACATTAATCCTCAGGAGTTTTCTAAAGTTGTGCTTTAGTTGGCTGCTTAGGAGCAAAATGAGTTCTCTCTTCAGTCATGCCCTTGTCCAACAGGATGAGCAAACTTGAAAAACTTTCAAAATGAAAATAATGCTTTCTTATTTGATGAATAAAACTAATTTAGAATGAAGGGATGTAGCTCGGTGTCAGGGAACCTGTCTAGCATATGCAAGGCTCTGGGACCAATAGATAGCTCTGGGACCAATAGATATCGAAGGGAAATGATTCAAAAAACTCAAGAGAATATAAAAAAG
The DNA here is from genome assembly GCA_019843965.1 of Rhynchomys soricoides. Classification (NCBI taxonomy): domain Eukaryota; kingdom Metazoa; phylum Chordata; class Mammalia; order Rodentia; family Muridae; genus Rhynchomys; species Rhynchomys soricoides. The sequence goes on along the minus strand of JADRCH010000229.1, from coordinate 4,969,649 downwards.
TAAATGTCACTTATCATATGCTTATCACTGGCCACATGCCAACCATTTTATTTCCATCTTGTTTTGTAATGCCCTCACCTATGCATTAAAAGTAATTCAGAGTATGGGTAGTTTGTGAGCCCTAGGTTAAAAATCCCATCCTTTCCACTCTGGTTTAGATAGATAAAAATTATCAGTAAACGGACCAAAGACATGGCTTGGTAGAGAACCTGAGTTTATTTTCCAGCACCTGAGACTTGTAATCGCCTCTTCTTCCATCTCCAGGGGATTCAACTCCTGCTTCTGGGATCTGTGGATAACACACACACACACACACACACACACACACACACACACACGGGGGGGGGAAGACACACACATGACTAAACATAAACCTTAAAAATTTTTAAGCAAGGTTTAATGCAAAGAAATGTCACGTTAGCTACTGATATGAAGACTGCAGAACATTTTTTACGGTTGTATAGAATGTTCTAAACACCAAGACCTTTTGATAGGCAGTCTTCCTGACCTGGACTACTGATGTCTCTCCATATAGGTTAGGATCCTTCTAGGAAAACAGAACTGAAAGTCAGAGAGAAGCATCTAGACTCTGCTGACAGCTCCCTATATAGATATGGGATGGACTACATGTATTGCAGTTTCTTTGAGATTTAGTTAATTTTTATTTATGTGTGTGTAACTGTGAGTGGATGCCACATGTGTGTAAATGCCTGCAGATGTAAGAAGAAGGTGCCAGATCCCCTTTGAGCTAGATTTCCAGGGGTTAAGTGAGCTGTCTGAGGTATTGGGCATAGGAGGTGGAGTATAATGCCAAGGGTGCTTTCTTTAACTGAGAAGATGAAAGCTTTATCCTCAGGATCTGCTTTCTTTACTTAGTGTGAAACTTGTCCTTGCATGTTGCTTAATGTGCTTCTTTTGTGGTTGGAATAGAAAAAATTAAAACTCATATAAGCTCCCTGAATTTAAACTAGATTAAACCTCTCGGGATTCATAAACAGAAAGGAGGGTGATGTTGAAGAAGCATATGTATCTGTAGGATAATACAGCAGCCCTAGGCAGCCACGGGCCTGCACACTCTGAGATCACATGGCATGGGAGGGCTTAGGTCTTTCACATCATTCCAAACACTCCCTCCTTTCCAATTTTTGACGGATGCACTATTTCCAGTCATTGCTGTAACTTTCAATGTTACAATCAAACTCTCTCTGGCTCTATCAACTTCCAAATATATCTTCCAATTACCAACTCTCTCTCTCTCTCTCTCTCTCTCTCTCTCTCTCTCTCTCTCTCTCAAAGACAATGACTGTCATAGCTTCTTTTTCTGTTGCTATAATACCATGACCAAAACAATTCAAGGGAACAAAGGGTTATTTTTATCTCATAGTTCCAAAGTACAGTCTATCATGGCTGGAAAGTCAAGGCATCAGGAGCTCAAAGCAGCAGATCATTTCACATCCTGTCAGAATGCAGAGAGGGATCTATGCTAGCTGGTGCTCATCTCACTTTCTCATAAGAGAAAGTGAGTTTTTTCATGTATATGTACATGTATAGATGTATGTATACACACATATATGTATATATACAAGACATTATATAACATATATGAGAATATTTATATATATAAAATCTCTCTCTCTCTCTATATATATATCTTCCATATGTTCAAATTGGCCAAATTGATAGCTTTGACCCTCACAAGGTTTCAGTATGTAGCCCATGCTGGTTTCGAACTTATGATCCCCATATCACAGCTTCATGAGTCTTCTTTATAAAGATGAATGGTTTAAACCCTTCACTGCCTTGACCCTGCCTCCTGAATCTTGTGTTCTCCCTGAGTCCATCTGTTGAAGGCTCGTCCCCAGTGTGATGATATTAAGAGATTATACTTTGGAAAATGATAAAGATGGAATTCTTGTGGGTTGGGTTTGTGCGCTTTTAGGGAACCCCAGACCAGAGTTCTCTTCTTCTACTCTGTGATAAGGACATCACTCTCACATACTGCCTATGGTGATCACTTGATCTTGGATTGCTCATCCTACAGAACAGAACTGTGAGAGACATTTTTGTTGTTGTTGTTGTTTCTTTTGTTTTTGTAAGTTACTCAAGGATTCTGTTAGAGTATCACTAATGAACTAAATTATCTGGCCAATTGTGCCATGGCTTACCATCATTAAAGAAAAATAATTTAAACATATCTTTTGTAGTCATAGATAATGCCTTCCAAGTGGTATTCTGCAGGTCAATTTTGAACGTAAAAAATTTCCTTGATTGTTCTACATCATATTTATTTTTTGAGCAAGGTGTCTCAAAGAATCCAGAGCTCACTGATATGGCAAGTCTGGCTAGGACCCTGGGAATCCAATTCCTTTTCCTAAATACCTGAGTTATAGGTGGGCTTCTATGCTACTTTTACTTGGGTTCTAGGGATCTGAACTCAAAACTACATGCTTGTGTGCACCCCTGTTTTCACACAGAGCCATCTCTCCAGCCCCTACATCTTACTGAAGAGCTGTTTAAGAGACCCAGTCAAGTTGAGATAAAAGTCTAGATTTTTCAAATAGCCCCAGTCTTTACCCCATCTGAGTAGAACATTGGCTGTACCTGTTCATCATGCATTTTGATGTCACCATTACCCCAAGTTTATAGTTTATGCTATGGTCAACTTTTGAGATTATACATTCTATGAATTTTAGCCAATGCATCATTAGTGCACCATCATTATTGCATCACAGTCTCACTCTATTGAACCCTCCGCGTTCCTCTTTACCTCTCATTCTGCCCTAGTCCACAGCAGCTTCTGATTGTTTAGTTCTGCCTTTGAAAAATGCTTTCAGATGGAAAGATGCACTATGTAACCTTTCAGATTGACTTATTCCATTTGACAACATGTATTTAAATCTTTTTTATGTCTTTTCATGGCTTGGTACTCATTTTTTATTGGTGATGAATAATTGTGCACTGTCCGGAAATTGTACACGTTAGTTATTTACTTCTATTCACAAACTTACAAAAGGATATGGCAGTTACTTTGAAACTTAGGCAATCATTAATAAGATTCTATAAGCATTCTTTGCAGGTTTATGCATAGGCACACACTTCAGTTCCCTTAGAAATATCTTGACATGCCTTCATGCTGAGTTTCTTCCCTCAACCACATTCAACCTCATAACAAGCGTACAAAGCCATCCTTTACTTCTGTTGCTATGTTTTTATTTTCTAGTATTTCTTTCTTATCAGTCTTCGAACAATTGTTTTTCTGCTTACGTTTTCTAACTCTTCTGCATGTGGTCTGCTTTATCTATCTGACCCTTTACCCTATGAGCCTCGATTGGTTTACATTCTCAATGTATTAATCTTCAAATCCTCTCCATAGCCGAGTATGATTTTGATGCTTACGTTGTCTTTTTAAACCATATGGATGTTGTCAGGGCTGTTCATTTGGCACTAGACATCGATTGATGTGCTCACCCCTTGCCACCTCTCCCTGATTTCAGTTTCACCTGGTTGTGAAGAGGAATCATAAAGGTTCTTTGGAAAGTCAGCTGCATCGGATGGTGTTTGCTGGGGCACACACGTGAAGGAGCAGTTCACTGAAGTGGACACGGGTGGGAGGCTAAGGCAGACTCATGGAGGAACGTTTTGCTGAAGTAAACACAGGTGAAAGAAAGGGTGTTCTGCTAAAGCAAGCATGTGAAAGAACACGTGATGAAGGAGTCTTCACTAACGATACAGATGTAGGTATCCACCATACATGTGTTATTGAGCTCTATTTGTTGGGATTTCATAGAGAGAAGTGCACAAAAAACTTCTGGTGGTGTGCTGCAGTTTCTTGCCATTTCTGCAGGCACAGGCTGATTGGCAGAGTGATGTCGGCTGAGATAGACACACGGGCTGATGCAAGACTCATGATGAGGCAAGACCCATGGAAGACACGTGGTGCTTGGAGTGAATATAAAAAGGACTCAGCGGACAATGACAGGAGCTTGCTTGGCTTGCTCACATAGCTAAATGCTTGTAGGTCTCGAGACCTCATCAATCTTTACTTCACTGAGAGAGGCACAGCTGAGAACTTTTCCTGGTGTCCCTGTTGGCACGATCCCTCCTGCTGACTCCTGCTGAGGCTGAAGCCTGGCCAGCTGTGCTGAGTAGTGCCATCATCACTGCTGATTCATGTTTGCTATCTTGAATCTACCGAACTAGACTGCTGCTGTATCCATGAAGTGTTTGCGAGTAGATTGAGCTGCTGTTCCAGCCCTGTGGACTGAACTGCTTATTTCCTGATAATGCAGATGGGATTTGCTCCAAGGAACCATTTCTTTTCTATTTTTAATTGGCTATTTTATTTATTTACATTTCAAACGTTATCCCCTTTCTTGGTTTACCCTCTGGAAACCCCCTATCCCGTCCTTCCTCCCCCTGCTTTTATGAGGGTGCTCCCCCACCCAACCTCCCACTTCCACCTCCCTGCCCTGGCATTCCCCTGCTGGGGTATCGAGCACAGGACCAAGGGCATCTTCTCCCATTAATGCCCAACAAGGCCATCATCCTCCGCTACATATGCGGCTTGAGCCATGTGTACTCTTTGGTTGGTGGTTTAGTCCCTGGGAGCTCTGGGGGGTCTGGTTGGTTGATATTGTTGTTCTTGGTATGGGACTGCAAGCCCCTTCAGCTCCTTCAGTCCTTTTTCTAACTTCTCCCTTGGGGACCCCGTGCTCAGTCTAATGGTTGGCTGCAAGCATTGCCTCTGTATTTGTCAGGCTCTGGCAGGGCATCTCTGGAGACAGCTATATCAGGTTCCTGTCAGCAAACACTTCTTAGCATCCACATTAGTGTCTGGGTTTGGTGACTGAATACTGGATGGATCTCCAGGTGACACAGTTTCTGGATAGGCTTTCCTTCAGTCTCTGCTCTACACTTTGTCTCCACATTTGCTCCCGTGAGTATTTTGTTCCCCTTTCTAAGAAGGACCGAAGGACCCACACTTTGGTCTTCTTTCTTCTTGAGCTTCATGTGGTCTGTGAATTGTGTGTTGGGTATTGTGAGATTTTGGGCTAATTTCCACTTATCAGTGAGTGCATACCATGTTCATTCTTTTGTGACTGCCTTACCTCGCTCAGGATGATATTTTCAAGTTCCATCCATTTGCCTAAGAATTTCACGAATTCATTGTGTTTAATAGCTGAGTGGTACTCCATTGTGTAAATGTACCACATTTTCCTAAACAGGTCCACTTCCCCCATATCCTTTCTTTTCCACTACCTCTGGTGGGTGGTGGGCTAGAAGGGAGGTTACAGTGTTTAAGAGCCATCATTAAAAATAGGCATTGATAAAAATTAAAGTTACATAGTTGCCTGTAATTCCTTGTGTAGGGTCGAGGCATTGTAGGGTTTTTCATGTAGTTTGGCCATCAACCATGCCAAAGTGTGTTTTCTTTTAAATCTCTCTCTCTCTCTCTCTCTCTCTCTCTCTCTCTCTCTCTCCCTTTCTTTCTTCGCTAGCCTATATAGCTGAGTAAAAGAAGCTACAGTAAACATGGGGTTGCTACTGTGGTGGAACTGTATAGGGATGGAAAGGGTTCCACAGTCCCACAATCAGGCCTGTGTTGGGACCCTGCACCTCTGCAACAGGAATGTAGAAAGTACATATTAGATTTTTCTCCAGGTTGGCTAAGTTGGCTTTTCCCCCCTTAGTAACTAACTGTGATTAAAAAAAGGAAAACTCGAGCAAATTAGGGTCTATTTAAATAATTTGTACCTGGGAGGGGCTGAATTAAGGAAAGACATTAAGTGAATTAATTATATTTTAATTTAAAATTTTATTTTGAAGGTTTTTTTCCCCCTTAAAACACAAAATACAGCCCATCTTGAAACCACGGTTCCTCTCACTGTCGGAAGCAGGAGGTCTTCTGTTAGTGTCACTGTGAAGACCTGGTAGAGTTCAGGAGGCCCAGCTCATAGAACCTGCTTGGGTCCTCCCTAGAATTAGCTTCCTGGAGAACTCTCACTCTTGCCCTGTCCCCACCTGGCCTCTAAGGGAGTCTCAAGTGCAGTGCAGAGTCTTTTGCTTTGACAATGGCTTTCAGGAGGCTGCCCACACTGGTTGGCTGTGGTCCTGCCCAGGGCATACGTCTGGAAATTTAGGGCAGTGGTTTATTCTGTCACCTGACTTCCCATATGTGTCTAAGAAGAAGCTGCTGATCTTCCTGTCTGTTCAACTTTTTTTATTTTTTTATTTTTTGTTATTGCAGAGTGGAGACTCCCAGGCTTCTTACCTGCTGGGATGGAATCAGAGAGAAACATTCTTTCTGCAAAAAGAGGTTTATCTTGGTTTCTGTAACTTGTGTGTTGGTTTCCTGATTGCTTTGTGGTCCTGATTACGATTCCTGTTCTGGGTTTTAGGTTTTCCCTATTCCTCATAACCTATGGTTTGCTATTCAAAGCATTTTCTTACATGTACATCATTGTCCTTTGCTCACACCCTGCACTGTGTTCTCTGGCTAACATTTTGTTTGATTTTACTGGTAGACATCTTCAAGTAAGTCCTAGGAAAGCACATACAAGGAACAAACATTTAGGTTGGAAATGATCTTATTTTGCACTCTTGCTTGAACCAATAGTTTGACTGCAGAATTTTGGATTTGAAATTATTTTCCCTTTGGTCTGGCAGATCTTATTCTATGGCTACTTAGCACTCATTGTTCATGGTGAGACAGAATCTGAGGTCTCATTCTACATATGATGTTGAGTTATTTTGTTTGTCATTGAAAGTCTAAAATGCCAACAAAAATATAGTTGTTAGTATCCTTTAGATTTCTTCTACCTTTCATTTCATTTGAAGAAGTGTGTCTTCCAACTTTGAAAAAAAATCCCAGTTTTCTTTTGAAATTTCAAAATTCTTTCTGTTATTTTAAGATAGTAAAATTCTTGATATTTTTGGGCTTGTTTTCCTAGGTTTAATATCTTGGATAATGCTTGCATTTTAATTCTAATTTTTCAAAAGATTTACCATGCTAGTTTTTGCTACTCGATACTTTTTCCACCCTAACTTTCTAATAAAGAAGATTTAATCATCACAAAATGTTAAAATAATTTCACCAAATGTTAACTTTGACACTCTGATCTTTCCCCTTGTATAGCTACTTGTATGTCTCCTATAATAGACGGTTTGAAATCAAACTGATGGTGTAATGGATGTTACTGCTAAATATTTTCGAATGCATATTTTAATAAAAAGGACACTATTTCCCCAACAATCACAACACTGTTTTCACAACCAAAAAAATTATAATTACTGCTAACACATTATATTCAGCATGCATTCAATTTCCTCAATTTTTTTACACATTAAAAACAGGTCCATTTTAGATTTGTGCACTGCACTTAGTTGAGTTGGCTCAGTCATTTATTTTCAGAAGGTATCTTTCATTCTAGATTTACCTGATTCTATGTTGCTGGTTGTCATTAAACATGCTTCTCTAGTCTTACATCTATGTCTTATATGAATTTGGGCCTACAGAGCTTATTATATCCAGGTAAGGTATTGTTCCGCAGATGCTTTGTTCAAGTCATATATTTAATACTGTGTTGTGGAAGAAAGCAGGTGACATCAGGTCTTCCTGCACTCAGTTACATTATACCTGGTTAGCTTGTTAAGGGATGCTTTCTAGGTTCCTCACTGAAATAGCCCAGGGTTTTGACCTTTGCAATTAGAAAGCAGGTTTTAGGGTTTGGTTTTCTTTTCTTTCCTTTCTTTTTTTAAAAAATATTTATCTAATTTTGTTTTTCAAGTATGTTATTATTTTTTCTTTTTTTAAAAAATATTTATTTATTTACATCCCAAATGCTGTCCCCTTTCCCAGTACCCCAATCTCCCTTCCCTTTACCTCTGAGAGGGTGGGGCCCCTGGGTATTCCCCCCTACCTTGGCACATCAAGGCTCTGCAGGATTAGGTGCATCCTCTCTGACTGAAGCAGGACAAGGCAGCCCTCTAGTACATATGTGCCAGGGGCCTCGGTGAATCCTGTGCGTACTCTTTGATTGATGGCTCAGTTTCTGAGAGCTTGCAGGGGTCCAGGTTATAAAAATCTTTAAGTAGCTAGAGTTTAAAAGATATTTGTTTATTTTTATTTTTTATGTGTGTATTTTGTCTGCATGTAGGTATATCCACAATGTGGATGCCTAGTGCCCATTGAGGCTTAGAAGAGGTCATCAGACCCCTTGGAGCTGGGATTACAGACAATGTGAGTCACTGCCTGAGTATTTGGAACCAAATTCAACTCCTCTGTAAGAACAGCTGGTATTCTCCAGCCCCTGACCAGTTGTTTTTCAATATCAATCAATCAACTTTTGTATTATAAATTGCAAAATGTGGGTTAGAGAAAAGGCTCAGTGGTTAAGAGCTCATACTGCTTTAGTAGAAGACTTGAGTTTATTTCCCATCAGCCACATCAGACAGCTCATGGTCATCTAGTTATCTATAACTCTAGCTTCAGGTGAATCTTATACCCTCTTTTGATTTCTGTGAACATTCATGTACATAAACCTATGTGCACACATGTATGAGCTCTCTCTTTCTCTTCTCTCTCTCTCTCTCTCTCACACACACACACACGCACTCACACACACACACTTCAATAAAACAAAGATAGCAATAAAATATTAAAGAGCACAAAGTGATCATCTGTTTAACTTGATTTGCACATGTTAATGGACATTGGGTTTTGGTTTTTTTTTTTTTTAATTTCACTAACAACTCACAAAGAATTTATGGCAAGGTCTCCAGTAGCTCAGGCTGGTCTCATATTCACTATATAGTTGAGAATGACTTTGAGTCCCAGATTCTCATGCCTCTATCTCTCAAATATTAGGATTACAGTGTGTGCAACCATGCCTGGTTGAAATTGTGCTATAGATCAAACACAGAACTTTAAGTATACTAGTCAAGTACTCTGTGCTCTGATTTACATCCTCATCCTCTCAAAGACTTACTAATGCTACAATTAATTATACTGATTATTCTTTATGGTGGTTATTGTCCTAAAGTTCAGCATTTGGATGTGATAGATTAAGCTCATAATGTCTGTTACCCTGACTCAGCTGATCTTTGAGTTAGTTACTACTTACTCCTTTGACATAAGAAATTGGAGGATTTGGAGCAGGATTTAATTTCATGAGTTATTTATAGATTCTAATGCCGGTCTGGTGTAGATTTAGAAAAAACAATTCCCCCATTCCATAGGCTACCTCTTCACTCTTGGGTGGTTTCCTTTGCTGTACAAACGCTTTTAATTCCAGGCAATCCCATTTGTTAATTCTTGCTAGTGACTCCTACACTACCAGTGCCCTACTCCATTAAATTGCCTGTAGACAATCTACAGGGAATTTTCTTGATTAATGATTGATATGGGAAGGTTCACTCCACTGTCCGTGGTATAGCCCCTGAACATGTGGTTCTGGGTATATTAGGAAGCAAACCAAGGAAAGCAAGCAAGTAAATATCCTTCCTCCATGGCTTTTGCTTTAGTTCCTGCATTGTATTCTACTGATGATGGACTGTAAACTGTAAGACAAATAAACCCTTTTCTTCCCAGGCTGCATTTGGTCATGGTGTTCTATTAGGGTGGTAGAAAAATACTCTAAAATCCACTTAGATTAAAAAAAAAAATATGGAATAGCCAAATTAATCCTGTATAGAAAGAGCTGTGCTGGAGGATCATAGTACCTAATTTCAAACTACACTACAGGCTACTAGTAACAAAACTAACAAAAAAAGCATGTAGAAGAATCAAATCGAATTGAATAGAGTAGGGTAGGGTAGGGTAGAGTAGAGTAGAATAGAATACCCAGAAACAAATCTACATAGCTATAGTTACTTACTCTTTGACAATGGTGTAAAAAACATGAACTTCCAAAGAGATAGCCTATTCAACATATGGCGTTGAGAAAACTCAGTATCCATATGTCAAAGAATGAACTCCATTTGGGAGGCAGAGGTAGGCAGTTGCTGAGTCTGAGGCTCATCTGGTTTACGTTAGTTCTGGAACTATGCAGGTAGAGTTGCATAGCAAGATCCTATTCCCTATCCCACAACTCTCTCCTCCCCCCCCAAATCTTGATTCATAGCTTTCAATCTGCACAAAAATCTATTTAAAATACACCCTAATGTGATATTTGGACTTCAAAACTACCAGCAAACACATATAAAAATGAGTTCAAGGTCTCAGAGTAAGCACAGATTTCCTGAGTAGGGCACTGATAATGTAGGAGATGCTAGCAAGAATTAACAAATGGAATTAAAAAGCTTTTGTACAGCAGAGGAGACAACCCCAGAGTGAAGAGGCAGCCTATGGAAGGGGGAGTTGTTCTTTTCTAAATCTACACCAGATAGGCATTGGAATCTATAAATAAATTCAATTTATTTATTAATCTATTCTATTTATTTATAAATTTATTTATAAATCATGAAATTAAATTCTACCCCAAATCCTCCAGTCTCAGATGGACTAATGAAAGAAAAGCTACTAGTCAAAGAAGGAAGAAATACAAGTGGCCACAAACTATTTTAGGAGATGGGCATAAGAGAGGGTAATGGAGGGTAAAAATGTCATGGGAGTTTTCCCGCTACACTACTGTAGTGTGGTGTGCTGTGGGCTGATCACACTCGCTCACCCACCCAGGAGCTATCTTTGGATCCTTGAATGAAAGACACACACACATTAGTTTAATTTTTAAATGCCTTGGCTACCTCAAAAGCTGGGCATGTCTAAACTTTCCCGTGGTTCCCCAGGCTCAATCAAGGAAGTTGCCAGTGGCCACTTACCCAAAATCTCACATGGCTGATTGGCTTTATCTCTTGCCCAGTCATCAAGATTCTGCATCTCCTCCCTGCGCCCTAGCCCTCACAACTCTAAGGGTCCTGCCCCATCTCCCTTTCCCCAACCATTGGCTGCTGGCATCTTTATATTGGCTGCTGGCATCTTTATATTGGCTGCTGGCATCTTTATTGATTGATCAAAAACCAATTGGAGACAAGAACTTTTAACGTTTGGACATGCAGATTCCCGACTGAATCAAAGCCTTAGAACCAACCTCCAACAGAAAAATATCCAAAGAGTTTATTGTATACAAATGTGAAATTCCCACAATTAAAAAAAAGAGAGAGAAATTGAAAAATGTTTAACATCCTTAGCAAAGTGGAAAATAAAAATTAAAACCACTTTGAGATTCCATGTCACACTAGTCAGAAAGACTGCCATCAAGAATACAAATGACAAAATGATACCATCCCCAACACACAAAGGGGACTATGGTAAGGGAGGAAGAGATCTAAAGAGGAGACAAGCGAGATAACAGCATCTGTGATGTAAGAACAGAATCCAGTAGGGGCGGGAGATTACTGTATTTAGGTCATGGAAGGGGCCTAAGGAAAGATGGATGCAGGACTGGGAAGGCAGTGTGCCAGAGTGCGAGAACAAAGTATAATGACATATACCTATTTTTATGTATGAACATGTCACAACAAAAATATACCTTGTTGGCTACCCCCAAAATTAATAAAAATCATTGATAAATTAAAATGTGAGATTTACTGTAATGGTTGTAAAGGAAAACATTCAACCTATAGCCATAGTTAACACCTAGTTACACTAAATTCCTTTTTTTCCCTTTTTTGATATTTTCTTTATTTACATTTCAAATGTTATCCCCTTTCCTGGTTCCCCCCTTCCTGGAAACCCTCTATCCCATCCCCACTCCCCCTGCTTATATGAGGGTGTTCCTCCAACCCACACCCATTCCTACCTCCCTGCCCTCAATTCCTCTACACTGGGGCATCTATCGAGCCTTCATAGGACCGAGGACCTCTCCTCCCATTGATGCCTGACAAGGCCATCCTCCGCTATATATGCAGCTGGGGCCATGTGTACTCCTTGGTTGGTGGCTTAGTCCCTGGGAGCTCTGGGGGATCTGGTTGGTTGATATTGTTGTTCTTGCTATGGGGTTGCAAACCCCTTCAGCTCCTTCAATCATCCCACTAACTCCTCCATTGGGGACCCACGTTCAGACCACTGTATTTGAATTTGTAGGGCTCTGGCAGGGCCTCTCAGGAGACAGCTATATCAGGCTCCTTTCAGCAAGAATTTCTTGGCACCCACAATAGTGTCTGGGTTTGGTGACTGTATATGGGATGGATCTCCAGGGGGCACAGTTTCTGGATAGGCTTTCGTTCAGTCTCTGCTCTACACTTTGTCTCCACATTTGCTCCTGTGAGTATTTTCTTCCCTTTTCTAAGAAGGATCGAAGCACCCACACTTTGGTCTTCCTTCTTCATGAGCTTCATGTGGTCTGTGAATTGTATGTTGGGTATTCTGAGCTTTTGGGCTAATATCCACTTATCAGTGAATGCATACCATATGTGTTCTTTAGTGATTGGGTTACCTCAGTCAGGATGATATTTTCTAGTTCTATCCATTTGGCTAAGTATTTCATGAATTCATCATTTTAGTAGCAGAATAGTACTCCATTGTGTAAATGTACCACATTTTCTGCATCCATTCCTCTGTTGAAGGACATTTGGGTTCTTTCCAACTTCTGGCTATTATAAATAAGGCCACATGGAGGGACCCATGGTGCTGGCCACATATGTGGCAGAGGAGGGTCTTGTTAGCCATCAGGGGAAGGAGAGGCCCTTGGGCAGGAGGGTGTTAGATGCGCCAATATAGGAGAATGCCAAGGAGGAAATATGAGAGTGGGTGGGTGGGTGGGTGGGGTAATACCCCCATAGAGGCAGGGGGAGGGAGGAGGGAATAGGAAGGTTCCAAAAGGGAGATCTGGAAAGGGGGAAACATTTGAAATGTAAATAATCAAAAAAATAAAAATAAAATTTAAAAAAAGGAGCTGCCATGCTCCCTGCCATGATAGTCCTAACTCTTCTGTAAGTAGCCTTAGTCATGGTGTCTCTTCACAGCAGTAGAAAAGAAGCTAAGTTTAATTGTTATGCTTTTATCTTCTCACCTAACTGTAGTTTATGGACATGATCCATACATTAAAAATCATGAAAAGAGTTCTTCAGAGAAATCTTCTAGTTGAAGTCTTTTCGTTTCTATATGTTCTAAAAGGTGATGAGTTCATTTTTGCAATCTGTGTGTCTGTGTTTGTTTTTCTAAAATGAACAACACACACACACAAAATACATACATACACATTTATACACACATACACATCTTTATTTTATTTATTACAAAAGTACAGCATATATATTGTTATATAGTTCTGTTGCTCTCTCATTTTATATCACTTTTGTTTATTTTTATTTAATGTTTTAAAATGTCTTATAAAGTAGCCCAGACTGGCTTAGAATTTGAGGCAATACTCCTGTCTTTATCTTTGGACTTCTGTGATTAATTTAGCTGTACAGCACATACCTGGCTCCCCATTAATCCTTAGAATGTATTTCCTATTTTATAGATGTCTTGCTTGTTCGGTTACTTTGACTAATGGTCACATGAATCAATTCTTGCATTTCTTTCTTTCTTTTCTTCTTCTTCTTCTTTTTTTTTTTTGCAAAAGGCTATGACAAATGGTTTTGAACATATTGTTTTGTATTTGTATCTTCAAGAAAGAATTATATTTTTGTTTTATTTGTAATGAGTGTTTTGTTTTCATGTATGCCCATGTACTATGAACAGGCCTGGTACCCACATAGGTCAGAAGAGAATGCCAGAACAGCCAGTACTGTGGTAACAGACAGGTGTTAAACGACATGTGGGTGCAGGGAATTGAACCTGGATTCTCTGTGAGAGCTAAGGTGGAATTCTAGCAGTAGGATTTCTGTGTCAAAAGCTAAATGCTTAAGTCTTATTATTATCAACCAATTTTTATATAATTGTGTAATATTCTATTCTTATCAGAAATGTGTGGAAGGTTTTGTTTCTTCCCAGTTTCGCTGACTGAATGTGTTGTTAACCTTCAGAATTTTGCCAATTTAGTAGGTGAGAAATGTCCTCTCTGTGTTGTTTTCATAGGTATTTCTTTTGTGATGGAAAAACTGAATATCTTTGGGGTATCAGGATAACATGTATTCACTTTTCTATGAGCTGTCTCCATCTTGTTTTGTGTTTTATTTTCTTTTTCTCTTTCTTCCTGGTTGTTAAGCAGACACTAGGGTGGTCGTAAATGTGACACACGTTGGAACTGTATTTTTCTAATGTGAATCTATCTCTTGAGTGTTTTTTGCTGCTGCTTCCTTTATATAGTTAAAATGTCTTGGGTTATTTTAGGTGCTAAAGCAAAGCCAAAATGTCTAATGCTATCAGTTGCAATTTTCATACTGAAAAAAGTATCCTTTCAAGTTCTAGAAGATCTATTCTTTATAGTCTTTTTAAAAAGTTATTTTTATACTTTTTTATTATTTAAACAATTTTTACTTTTAAATATATTTTAATCCTATTCTTTCCTGCCCTCAAGGCCTTCCAGATCCTCTCCTCCTCCCTACACCACTAACTTGAAGTTCTTTCTAAAAAATAAAACAACAAAACTCCAAAGCCTAGGAAAAAAATACAACAACACTTAAAAGGAAACAACAACAACAACCTAAACTGTACCAAATAAAAATACACACACAACCATTATTGGTTGGTCAACTAGATATACCCAATGTCATTCTATTGGAGAAAACTGATTTTTCCTCTTTCACCAGATATAAATGACAATTCAGTTATTAACCTTTACCCTAAAGGCTAAGTATTAATAAATAAATAAATTCATGCTCTCATTTGAAAAATGTAACAAGATAAAATATAAGAAGATCAAAGAAAACTATCACATTGAAGTTGGGTAGGACAAACTAACAGAAGGAAAAGAGCCCAAGAGAAGACATATGAGTCAGAGAACCCCTTGTGTGCATAATCATAAAAACATTAAACTGGAAGCCATAATATAAACACAGAGGACTAGGTACAGACCTGAGCAGGCCTTGTGCATACTGCTTCAGACTCTGTTCATATGAGATTTTCATTTGTTGATTTAGAGGGCCTTGTTTGCTTGGTGTCCTCCATCTCCTCTCCTCTTAAATTCTTTCAGTCTTCTCTTCATGGGCTTCCCTAAACTCCAAAAGAATGGATTTGATGGAGCCATCCTTTCTAGGGCTGAAGGTGTCTAATTCTCTGTGTCATACCTGGCTGTGGCTCTCTATATTTGTTCTTATTTGCCACATGAAGGTTGTCTGATGATGGTTGAACAAGGCACTGATTTATGAGTATAACAGAATCATTGGGAGTCATTTTATCACTACATTTTTTTCCTCCCTCCCTCCCTCCCTGCCTCCCTCCCTCCCTCCCTCCCTCCCTCCCTCCCTCCTTCCCTCCCTTCCTTCCTTCCTTCCTTGCTTCCTCTTTATTCTTTAGAGCAGTCTTATTTGGTTTTGCCTTAGGTCCCTGGGTTATATAGTTTTAGGTTCTTAGCCATGCAAGCAGTATCTTATATTGGCTTCATCTCCTGGAGTAGACCTTAAGTCAGATCAGTTATTAGTTGGTTACTTCCCCTGAGCTTTTTTGCCACCATTGACCTAGCATATCAGGCAAATAGTACACCATCGTAGATTACTGGTTTGTGCCTGGCTTGGTGTTTACATTTCTCTTTTGATAGTGTGAAGAATAGCTCCTTCTATCAACAGTGCTAGAACATATGGGTGAAGGCTCTATTTACATATCAGCTTGACTTCCGTGCTGGTGTTACCTTCAGCAGTGAGGTTTTGCTGTCTGTTTGTGGAGAGAAATCCACTGGGTCTTGGCAACAGCATGGGTTGTTTGGGGATTCCTGTGGGGTGCCTTTATCCAAAACTTGTATTGAAAGCTTCATTTGGTGACAATAGATGGCCAGTTAGGACTCAGTCTCCCCCATTATTGGGTGACTTCATTTAGATCACCTTCATATATGTGTATATTTTAGGATGTTTCTATTGTATTGGGGTTCCAAACTATTCCTTGAAAGACACTTAATTTTATCAGTATCTCCCCATACTCCCTCCCACAATTTTTTTTCCTTCCGCTCCTCACTTGACCCTCTCATTCTAGATCCCCCATCTATTTATTTATTTATTTTGTTTTTTCGAGACAGGGTTTCTCTGTATAGCCCTGGCTGTCCTGGAACTCACTCTGTAGACCAGGCTGGCCTTGAACTCAGAAATCCGCCTGCCTCTGCCTCCCAAGTGCTGGGATTAAAGGTGCGTGCCACCACTGCCTGGCCCCCCATCTATTTATAAATATTTATTCTTTTTTCTGTTCTATTGAGGTCTATCTGTACTCTCTAGTCCCTTACTCTATACCTACCTCCTATGGATCTATGGATTTTAGCTTGGTTATAATCAACTTAACAGCTAATATCTACATATAAGTGAATATATACCATCTTTCTGAGTCTGAAGTACCTCACTCAGGATGATTATTTTTCTAGTTGTACTCTTTGGCTTGCAAATGTCATGATACCTCTCATTTTTTTAGTGGCTGAGTAATACTTGATTGTGTAAATCAGCTACATTTTCTTTATCTGTTTTTTGGTTAAACATCTAGATTGCACTCCTACCAGCAACGCATGCGTGTTTCCTCTTACTCCACGCACTTGCCAGCATGAGCTGTCACTTTTTTAGCCATTCTGACAGGTGTGTGATGAAATCTCAAAGTAGTTTTTAATTGAATTTCGCCAATATTTAAGTGTTTCTCTGCCATTTGAGTTTCTTCTATTGACAATTCCTTTTCAATCTGTACCAAATTTTTAAATTGGGTTGTTTTCTTGATATCTAGTTTATTGAGTTCTTTCCTATCTATCTATCTATCTATCTATCTATCTATCTATCTATCTATATTCTGTTGGATGCCACTTTTAGTGAGTGTGTCCTTTGCCATGTAGAAGCTGTTCAGTTTCTTGAGCTTCCATATATTAATTTTTGATCTTAGTACCTGCGCTAATGATGTTCCATTCAAATAGTTTTCTCCTGTGCCAATGCAGTCAAGGCTATCCCCCACTTTAGCTTCTATCACACTCAGTGTATCTGGTGTTATGTTGAGGTATTTGATCTATTTAGAGTTGAGTTCTGTGCAGACTCATCAATATGGATCTATTTGTACTCTTCTACACTCAGCTATATAGAATCATGACAAGAACCACTTGTTGAAGATGTTGTCTGTTTCAGTGTGTATTTCTGGCCTCTTTATAAAACAGTCAGCTGGCTACAGGTGTGTGTGCTTGTGTCTGGGTCTTTAAATTCAATTCCATTGATCAACATTACCTTTTTCGTGTCAATACCATGTGCTTTTTATCATTATAGCCTTGTAATACAATTTGAAATTGGGGATCGTGACAACTCCAGTAATTCTTTTATATTCAGTATTGTTTGAGCTACCCTGGGTTTTTGTTTGTTTTCATATGAAGCTGAAAATTGTCCTTTCAAGGTCTATGAAGAATTGGGTTGATATTTTGATGGAGATTGCATTGAATCTGCAGATTGCTTTTGGCAGGATGGCCATTTTTACTACATTGATCCTACTGATCCATGAACACGGGAGATCTTTCCATCTTCTGATATCTTCTATGACTTGAAGTTTTCAACGCTAGTCTTTATGAAGATTTTATCAAGTCTTCCCTTCCTTGGTTAGAGATACTCCAAGATATTTTATATTTTTTGAGTGTTATTGTAGAAGCTGTTGTTTCCCTGATTTCATTCTCAGGCCATTTGTCAATTGCATATGAGAGGGCTACTGATTTTTGTGAGTTAATTTTGTATCTACCTACTTTTCTGAATGTATTTATCAACTGTAAGAGATTCCTGGTAGAGTTTTTAGGGTCACTTATGTATATTATCATGTCATATACAAATAAAGATACTTTGACTTCTTCCTTTTCAAATTATATACCCTGGATCTCTTTTAGTAGTCTTATTGCTCTAGTTTAGACTTCAAGTATTGAATAGGTATGGAGAGAATGGACAAACTTTTTATTCTTGATTTTAGTGGAATCTGAGTTTCTCTCCATTTAGTTTGATGTTGGCTATAGGCTTGCTGTCAACTACCCTTATTATGTTGAGGTATGTCACCTATATCCCTAACCTTTCTATTACAATGAAGAGGTAGTGTACTTTTGTAAAGACATTTTCTACATCTAATGAAAGGATCAGGCACTTTTTTTCCTCTCAGTTTGTTTATAAGATATATTTATTGACTCATGTATCTTTTAAAAAAAGATTTATTTATTTGTTTTATGTTATGCATACACCACTGTAGCTATCTTCAGACACACCAGAAGAAGACATTGGATCCCATTACAGATGTGAGCCACCATGTGGTTGCTGGGAATTGAATTCAAGACCTATGGAAGAGCAGTCAGTGCTCTTAACTGCTGAGCCATCTATCCAGGCCTCAATTTGTGTATTTTGAACTGTCCCTGCATCTCTGAGATGAAGCCTACTTGATCATTGTGGGTGATCTTTTTTGATGTATTCTTAGATTTCCAAGTGTTTTATTAAGAATTTTTTTATTTTAGTTCATAAAGGAAACTGGTCTGTAATTTTCTTTCTTTGTTGGGTTTTTATGTGGTTTCAGTATCAGGGTAATTGTGACCTCATAAAATGGATTGGACGTTTTTCTGTTTCTATTTTGTGGAATAATTTGAAGAGTAATCATATTAACTATTCTTTGAAAGTCTGGTAGAATTCTGTGCTCAAACCATTTGGTCCTGGTCTTTTTAAAAAAATATTTTTTATTGGTTAAGAGACTTTTAATGACTGGTTCTATGGCACTAGAAGTTAGATGTCTGTTTATATTGTTTGTATGATCTTGATTTGATTTTGATAAGTGGTATATATTGAGAAATTTATCTATTTCTTTTAGATTTTCCAGTTTGGTAGAGTACAGGTTTTTAAAATATGCCCTTATGATTGTATGGATTTCCTCAGTGTCTCTCATTTCTAATTTTGTTAATTTGGATATTCTCTCTCTGACTGTTAGTAAGTTAGGATAAAGATTTGTCTATCTTGTTGATTTTTCCAACTCTTAGTTTTATTGACCTTTGTATAGTTCTTTTTGTTTCTATTTTATTAATGTGAGACCCTAGTTTGATTATTTCTTGTCATCTATCTACTCTGTTTGGGTTGATTTCTTCTTTTTTTTCCTAGAGCATTCAAATGTGCTGTTAAGTTGCTACTATGAGTTCTCTCCAATTTTTTTTATGTAGGCACTTAGTGCTATGAGCTTGTCTCTTAGGACAGCCTTCATTGTGTTCCATAAGTTTGTATAGTTGTGTATTTATTTTCATTAAATTCCAGAAAGTCTGATTCTTTCTCAATTTCTGTCTTGACCCATTTTTCATTCGTTAGAGATTTGTTTAGTTTACAAGAGTTTGTAAGTGTTCTGTTGTTTCTGTTGGTGTTGATATCCAGCTATAATCTGTGGTGGTGTCAGATAGAATACAGGGAGTTATGTCTATTTTCTTGTATGTGTTAAGGCTTGCTTTGTGTTTGAGTATATGATCAGTTTTGGAGAAAGTTTCAAGAGGTGTTGAAAAAAGGTATATGTTGTTTTGTGTTTGGGTGAAATGTTCTGTAAATATGTTAGGTCCATTTGGTTTATAATGTCTGTTGGCGCTAGTATTTTTCTCTTTAGTTTTTGTCTTGATGACTTGTTCATCAGTGAGAGTGGGTTATAGAAATCTTCCACTATCTGTGTTTGAGAGTCAAAATGGGATTTAAGTTGTAGTAATGTTTTTTGTTTGTTTTGTTTGTTTTTGTTTTTTACAAACTTGGGTACACTTGTGTTTGGGGCATAGATATTAAAAACTGAAATGTCCTCTGAATGATTTTTTCTTTGATGAGTATATAATGTCCTTCCTTGTTTCTTCTGATATGAAATTTCTTAAATCTTATTAGTTTTAATTATTAAAATTAATATTTAAATTGAATTATTTTATAAGTAGTCATTTATTAAGTATTAAATTAAATGTTTATTATTTTATATTAAAATTTATTTAATAATGATATTTTGTTTTAATAAAATAAAAATATTTTATTATTAATTACATTAAATAATTAAAAATATTTAAATTAACTGGCTTGCTTTTTAGGTCTGTTTGCTTGGAAAGTATTTTACCATCCTCTTTCATCCTGAGAGGTGATATTTATCCTTGATGTTGAACTGTGTTTTTTGGATGAAGCAGAAGCGTAGATCCTGTTTTCTACTCCTCTTAGTCTCTTTTTATTGGGAGATTGAGACCATTGATGTTGAGAGATATTAATTGCCAGTTTTGTTGATTTCGGTTAAATTTTTTTTTTGTTAGTTTGTGTGTATGTGTGTATGTTTGTACTTCTTTTCTTTTGACTTTGCTGATCTAAGATATTTTATTTTCTGTGTTCTCTTGTATTTAGTTAACCTCTTTGTAGCACTTTCTGTAGGTTGGATTTGTAGATAGATATTGCTTAAATTTGGCTTTATCATAGAGTGTCTAATTTTCTTCATTTATGGTGATGGATAGTTTTGCTGGACTGATTGTACTTCTAGGTTCTGGTTTCTGGTCTTAGCTCTGTTTGGTGCATGCTTTCTTCCTTGGTTCTTGTCTGCTTTCTGGTTCTTAGGAGAGTGTGGTAGCTGTGTGTTGCCTGCAGAAAAATCTTTCAGGGTCTTGATAGGTGTAGCCACTGTGGTTTCCAGGCACTTACTTGGCAGGAGTGCCCTTATTCTTAGTCTTTCGTTATGGCTTCATGAAAGTAGTAATTTCTGTATTGTTACAGTGGGCATCTATTAGGAATCCCAAAGTCCTCTTTTCTTCCCTGAAATATCTGTACCTTTGAAATAAATTTTTCTGTCCATTTTTCTTTGTCATCCTCTTCTATGGTGTGTGTGTGTGTGTGTGTGTGTGTGTGTGTGTGTGTGTATGTATGTGTATATATATATATATATATATATATATATACTAATTTAGTTCTTTTTTTATTTTAAAGAAGAGTGAGCTGGAGAGCTATGTCAAGGGATTATCAATGTATGGACTTCTCTGTGGCGGAGCATTCAGGGACCACATTGATACGCAGGGAGATGATATATATATATATGATGAAATGGTCAATTTCAGTGGGTTCCCACACATCTCTAGCAGCTCTTGTTAGAAGGAGAATTTGTTTGCCTGTAGTTATATACTAGGGTACTTGAGTTAAGAATGAGGACTTTCCCCCACTCTCAGAGCTAGAGCTCAAATCCAGTTCGTGAACATGCTAGGCAAAGTGCTGTATTTCTGAGATATACCCCTAGCCTGGGTGTCTGTGTCGAAATTCCAATTTGTGAGTAGAAAAATTATTAGCATCTATAGATTTAAATTTCCCCCTTGCCCTCAAGAGGTCTGTAAAAATGAATTGTTCTTCTTGTTTTATGTCTCACTTTTGCTTTCACACTTAACTATACCTTAGTTCCCAGAGTGCACAGTTTTATAGAGATATTTTTTCTCCCTCACAGTTCCACAAAATGAAGTCCACCTCCATTATTATTATGGGAAGTATGTGAAGTCCTTTATGTATTCCTAGCCTATATTCTTTAATGAGTTTATACTCTTTATTTTCTGGCTGTCATTTCAATGTGTTTGGATAAAAAAGGGAAGAAATCACCTGTTCAAACTATCAAACTTGAACCAGAAGTTTGTTTCCCACTGATATAGGCAATCAGATCTTGTGAGTTTTCTATTATTGGCTAGCTCAGTAAGTATTCTATTTTGAGCTTGGGTCAGTCCTGGTCAAATAAAATAATCCTGTGTTGGTAGATATTTAATGTTTTCAAATTTGTATTTAAAATAATGAGCGATGATCTGTAAAGATTGCCTTTTAAAAATGGCTTAATTCCCTTTATTTTTCTTATATAAACCATACTGTGGTAGCCATATATGGAGCTTGCACAGAGATCCTGTGCTAAGTTCTACAAGTGGTCAGTTACTTCTTGGTAGGAAAGCTTGGTGAATAGTGGCTCTTTCCAAAGATT
Organism: Rhynchomys soricoides; assembly: GCA_019843965.1. Lineage (NCBI taxonomy): Eukaryota > Metazoa > Chordata > Mammalia > Rodentia > Muridae > Rhynchomys > Rhynchomys soricoides. The sequence continues at coordinate 4,947,649 of JADRCH010000229.1, read as the reverse complement.
GTGAATGAGGTACCTGGAGGTCTTGGAAATGGCATTAAAGATAGTCTCATAAATGTTGCCCAGGGTGGTACTATAGGCCCAGGCCTAAGTATAGCTGTCATCAATACTGGTCACAAGTAGAAGCTTCTTAGGTACAGGGCTGAGGGGATGTCAGAGTGTTGGTGGTGAGATGAGTTTACAATACAGTGCCTCAGTGTCCTTCACTTTGCATGGGATGCTGTTGGGCTGGCTTATTTTGTTACCCTAGTAATCTCCCTGCACAGAACAATGGGGAGCTTGGCAATGATGAAGGCAGTCAGATGGTGGTGACTACCTCCTTGGAGAACTGGACACCTTCACCAACATGACTATTGTAGTCAACAGGGGTGACAAGCATCTTGAATCTGTTTGTTGGCTCATTGGTACAGCTCTGTTTGTACCCTAGCATAAGCTGGAAAGCTGCCTCCTTGAAGAATGACCAAGGGAAAAATTAGCATCTTAGACTCCCATGATGAGCAGGGAGAACAAATAGCTTTCTTCTAGAAACTTCCTGTCTTTGAGTAGGGGATCCATCCTGGTGATTGGATGCACTCCCTCTGTCTGGCCTTGACCTTGATGTTCCTCTGCTGAGATCCTCACCCAAAGATGATTGTTTTTGAAAGGAAAGATCACCACCACCCCTGAATCTGTATAGGACATACCCAAACACCAAATTCTTAGCACAAAGAGTGTATGTTTGTGTGTGTGTGTGTGTGTGTGTGTAGGTTTGGGAAGCTACAAAGTCAGCAGCAAGCAAGCAAGCAAGAAAGCAAGAGAAACATAAAACAAGAAGCAAGAAAGGGGTATGCCTTCAGGAGTAGATTTTAAGGAGAAAAAGGAGGAATTTGTACTAGGGTGAATTGGTAAACTTTGATTGGACATATTAGCTAAATAATGACATTTGAGTGTGGGACCTTCATGTTTTGTTTCAGGAATGAGCCAGTGGCCAAATAAGGGAATAGACCTTTGGGGCTATCTTTAGGAATGTAATGCTTTTTTAGCAAGGGAGAGGAAAAGGGTAAAGGGCAAAGCCCATCTACAATGTTTGCCATGCTTGAGCCTGTGAGTATCATAAATCATGATCAGGTCTCTTAGAGCCCTTTCAGTCCCTGGAAGTGGAGCATTTGAAATGGTTCAGGCATGAGGTCAGAATTCGTACCTGTGGGGTTAGTGCATATACTAGTTCATTTTTTGGATTGCTATAAGCAAATGCCCAAGGCTGAATAATTTATGAATAATGGAAATTCACTTGTCTTGTGGTTCAAGAGGCAGGGAAATCTAAGAGTGTGGTATTGATGTTTGGCAAAGGCCTCCATGTTATATCCTACGATAGAAGGATATAAAGACAGAGATTACATGAGATAGACTGACAGGATGGAGAGAAACTCATCTTTCCTCAAAATCACTTAGAAAAAAACTAGTGCCCCTACAGTTATGCCATTAACCCACTCGGGAGAACAGAGCTCTACACAAACAAGTCTACAGACCTCATATATTTAACATCATTATAGTGGCAGCTAGATTTCAACACAAATGTTGGAGAAAATATTAAATCCATACTAGTATCTTTTAAAATCAACATAAGAGATCTAGCTAGCCCCTTACACCAAATGAAGACATAACTAAAAGACATGTTTATCACCAAGGAACTGAACCTCCATGAGATATTGAGCTAATTGTTCATCGACCTTTTTGTCCTCAAGAATGCTAAGAATTTTGTTAACTGGACTGAGTTAAGGAAAGCCCAAGAGATTAATAAAACACACCTGTACCTGTCTGTAATGATGTTTCCAGAGGCAATTAGATTTGTCATAATGAGTTTGTTGATCCTTTGACGGATTTATAATATGATGACATAATTTTGAAATGATGAACACTAGGGTATGGTGGAATGGAGGAGTAGGTCACTGGAACCATGTTCTATTCATCTACAGCAGTGGTTCCTTCCTAATGCTGCAATCCTTTAATACAGTTCCTCACGTTATGGTGACTCTAGCCATAAAATTATTTTTGTTGCTAATTCATAATCATATTTTTCTAATGGTATGAATTGTAATGTAAATAATTTTGGAGATAGAGGTTTGACAAAGGAGTTATGACTCCAAGGTTGAAAGCTGCTGATGTACATATTTCCTGTATTTACTTTTTTGTTTTTTGCTTCCTGGCCTTGCTAACTAATATGTGGTGTTTATTTGTTACACATTCTACGGTATTCTACTCTGTTTGTCTAAATGGGCTAACACAGAGTTATATGTATGACTTAGCTGCTGCTGGTTTGGAAAGATACTTCAGTAAGGACTCAGCTAACAATGCAGATGTTTGGAGATTTGGTTGGAGATAGGCAATCTGCTTCTAAAATGATTCCTTCACTGTACTAGTAAGTTCTGGCTGGTTAGAAAATCCAGTTCATTGGGACAGGAAACTTTCCAGCATGCTTGGACATCATTTTGACACAGCAGCTGGATTTCTCCTGAACATGTGACGCAAGAGGGAGCCAAGGTGAGCCCATCATGCCTTTTCTGACAAGCTTTGGAAGTCACATGTTCATTTCCTTAACATCCTATTGGTTACACAGGTGAATGTTAGTCAAGGTGAGAGAGAATTCCCCAGGGAATGAACAACTTGAAGTCACTGGTATTACCAATAGCTCATTGCTCCACATGGACAGGCAAAGTTCATATAAATGATGCATGCAGGAAGCAGTAGTCAGTGCTGGACTGTGGATGGGTTGATTAATGACGTGGAAGGATGTGTGTGCATAGAGAGCTAAAACATTATATCTATCTCATAGCATTAAGAAAACATATGGTTAGAATTCTTTTAGAAATGAATTTAAATATTTGTCCAAAATGAATATTCCTTTAATCTCAATATTTAGTCAATAAATATTCATAGTTCTCATGTTAGACAAGGAACTAGGCAAATGCAAATTTACTTAATTCTTTCAATAATATGTCCATTTTATTTAATATTGCATTATTATTATATTTTGTGGATGAAGTGACTGAGCCTAGAAGAGATTAGGTTACCAGGCCAACTCTTAAATCAGAAGAGGTGGAGGTGAGTTCTCCCATTGAGCTTCTGTGCTGCCTCCCACTAGTCTAGGATTATGAACAAAGACAAAGTTGAGCCTTATTCTTTATAACACAGTGAGAATAGACACTTTGGGTCCATCAGAGAGGATTACCAGTCTCTTAACTAGCGTGATGGAAAATCAGTGTGGCCTTCTGAGGACATAGAGGAAATTTGATTCTAACCACTGAGTGATAATGCCAGTTTCAGAGAAGAATTTCCTTTGTTTCTGGGATGCTTTATCAAATCCTAGAATTAAGGTGGAGTTTTATAACAGCCCCCACCATCTAGAAGGAGAACATCATGGAGAGAGTCTGCCTTTGGAAGACTTATCTTCTTAGTTTCCATAAAATAAAGACAGATTTATCCAGGAAATCAGTTGTATTTCTTTTTTGTTTTTAAAGTCAAAAATTGCTCTCAATAACCTGATAGTGTCTCATTGACTTGAGAGTCACTGCATGACCACTGAAGTGTATCTTTTTCAGGAAACAATAATCATCTCTTTAAAGAGTTGTGTAGTGTGTCCACTTGTAACATGCTGATTCGAGTTCACACATTTAGTGGTAACGTGAAACAAGCCCGGGGCTATAATTAGGCTGTTATGATGACTTGGGTGGAATTCACATAGGATTAGATTCCTTTTAAGTTGATCTTGAGTTTTCAGTGTTCGGAAGCAGGTCTATACCTACTGTTTTTCAGTGAGAGCTATTGTGACCTGCTCAAAGGGTTCTCAATGAGATAGAATGCTGAAGCTATAGGGAATTAGTTTTGCTGGACAAGAGTATCTTGCTTTTCTTTTTAATGAAAATATAATATTCAGCTCATCCACTTTATAACTGATAGATTTTTAGGTTTTTCCAAGGTTTAAAAGTTATATAGAGTCACATGAGGCCATTTTAATGAAGTAAATGATATTTCAGTATATATCTCCTCTAGGACCCCACTAGGCCCCTACTTCTCCCCCTCCCATTAGTCCCCTTTGTTACTCAGATAATTTCATTTTGATTTTCATATCATCAACAGATGCATGATAGTATGGATCTATAATGTCTAGGATCCACAAATGAGAGAAACCATCTGCTACTTGTCAGGTCTTAATTTCATATGATTACTGCCAGTTGTATCCATTTTCTTATAAATGACATAACTTTATTTTCTGTTATGGCTGAAAAAGATTCTAGTGTGTATATAAGGCACAACAAAAATAAAAAATCTACCAAACAACCATGCTCCTCCATTACTGAACATCTAGGGCTTGTGCTCCTGTGAATAGTGCTGTAGTGAACACTTAGGTGCAAGTGTCTCTGTGTTGGCTTGGGTTCTTCTTGGGTAAATACCAAGTAGTTGTATGCGAGGTCTAATGTCAATTTCATTTTTTTTTTTTTTGAGGAAAGTTTTTACTGATTTTCAGAGCGGCTAATGTAAAGTCTACACCCTTGGCAGCAGTGTCTAAGAGTTATCATTGGTATGGATCCTTGCCGGCATTGCTGTTTGTTTTCTTTTTTAAAAAATATAAAAATTAAAATGTATAATTGCTTTTAAATTTTTTTTAAAAACTCTAATAATATAACTTCAATATTTCTCCCCTTTCTTTCCTCCCTTCAACCCCCCTCATGTATCTCAAATTAATGGCCTCTTTTTCTTTAATTGTTGATACATGTATATACATATCTAGTTCTAAATACATAAATACAATTACCTCGGTCAATATAATATTACCTGTATTCATATGATCCTAGGGCCGAGCACTGGGAGTGGATAACTTATGTAGTATGTTTTTTCCTGAGGGAGAACATTTCTTCCACTATCAGCATTTTTTGGTTGTCTGTAGTTCTTTGTCTATGGTTGAGACTCTGGAGAGCTTTCTTTCATGCATGTTAGCATATCCATTAGTGTCAGCAATGTAGCTCCCTACACAAGACCTGGACAAAGATGGTACCAATGGTTTTGCTTACTTAGTGCCATTTTGAGTGGAGTGAGATGGAATCTCTATGGAGTTTGGTTTTGTATTTCTTTGATGGATAGTGATGGTGAACCTTTCTTCATCTGCTCATTTACCATCTTCTTTTGAGATCTGTCTACTTATTTCATTAACACATTTGTTTATTGAGATACTTGATTTCTTGTTTAGGTTTTTTGAAGATCTATCTATCTATTATCTATCTATCTATCATCTATCTAGATATAGATGATATAGATATAGATAGATGAGATAGATATATAGATATAGGTTTAGGTAGAGATAGAAATACATTATATAGACAGGTATAGATATAGATGAGATGGATATAGATTGTGTATATATATCATATGATATATATACCCTGTGTTAGAGGCTGTCTTTTCTGTTTGTTCCTTCCCTGTGTGTCAGCTTTCTAACTTCATGAGGTCCCGGTTCTCAGATGTTTGTGATATTTCCTCAGCAACTGGAGTCTGTCCAAACGCCTAGGTCTATTCCTATATCCGGAAATGCCCTTTCTACCCTTTCTTCTCTCCTTTTGAGAGTTTCAGGTCCTACATTAAACTTTGATCTATTTGGCATGTTCCACTTGTTAAAGATGCTATTTCTTCTCCAAGTATATATTTTATCACCCTTACAAAAATTTTGATGGCTGTAGCGTTTTAAGTTCATCTCCAGACTGTCATGCTGTTTTTGTAACCATGGCTTTGTGGTATAACTTGAAATCATGTATTTTCAAACTTCCAGTCAGCATTGTTCTTTTTGCTCATGATTTTTGCCTATTGAGAGTCTTTCTTGTGTCCATAAGACTCTTAAGATTTATTTTTTCTATTTATGTGAATAACAGTATTGGAATTTTGATGAGGATTGCACTGAGTCTGTATATTGCCTTTAGTAGAATAGCCCTGTTCACAGTATTAATTCTTCCAATCTACAAGCAAGAGAGGACCTTATTTTTGCTGGTGTTCCTCAGGTGTTTTCTTCAATGATTTAAAGTTTTATTAAAATGGCCTGTCACATCTTGGTTAGGCTCAGTCTAGGGACAGCAGTGTCTCTACTGGACTTTTATACAGTGTCACTTTATTAACTTCAGCACTATCATCTGTTATTGACACTGCTTTTTCTCCCTATTGGTCTTTTAGGCATAGGAGCTAGTACTAGAACTTACCCTGGTTATACCACAGGGATTCTGAACTTCTAGGAACATCTACTGAAAGTTTTCTCTGTAGTTAAGATGAATTTTCTTTTGAGAAAAAGAAATTGTCTTAATTGAGGCTTTGTTAGCCCTCTTTTTTTTTAAATTTAATTTTTTTTGGGGTGTGTGTATGGGTGTTTTGCCTACATGTATGTATGTGCACCATGTGTGTGCAATAACAGCAGAGGCTAGAAGATGGCATTAGATTTTTGGGACTGGAGTTATGGGTGGTTGTGAGCCACTATGTAGGTGTGGCCAGTGCCTGGACACTAATGAGCTTCAATAGACACACTGCATGAGTTACTGTGTTAAGTACTTGTTCAAAGTCAACGCTATTGCTCTGCACAGGTCTCATTACCCCCATTATCTCTTAGGGCAACAAGTTTTTTTTAAACAACTTGCTTTTCTGAGTATATCTTACCCCTTAAATTCTGATTTCTAGCCCAAAAGAAGACTGATAATGTCTAGAAAGAGGCACGTTCAACTATTGACTGATTGGAGCAGGTGTTTTTATTACCTAGCTCTTTTGTTCCTTGGTTAAATTGTACCCTTTTAACTTTAGTTTAATATTTTCCCTGTGTACTGAATTGAAACCCTATTTGATGTGCAAACAGATTATAATTTTGTTTGCTTGTTTGTTTATAATAAGAAGCTGCGTCTCAGCCAATCACAAATGGCCAGTTGTTCAACTTGGACAGATACGAGCTGCAAGCAGTTGGGCTGTTAGTTGGGTGTTTGTGTTTGTTAACCACTTGTGTGTTGGAGCCAGGCTCTCAGTACCGTTATTAGTGTTGTCAATTGTAGATTAGAAAAATATATTTGTTGTAGTTTTCTATTTCAACCCTGGAAAAACTCAGAAGCCTTTTCCACAGGCTTTAACAACTCTGAGGTATGACTTCATGCCCTGGGTTAGCTTCCTAGATGCCATGCCTTCTACCAGCTGCTCCCCCCTTTCTCCTTGCTTAATTGTGCTTTCACTTAATTCCTAAATGAGCCCTTCGTATAGGAATACTGGTCTCAGGGTTTCTATGAAAATCTCAAACCAACATAGATGGGAACATTTTTCATAAAAGTTTTAGAGAAGTTTATTTCTCTCTCTCTCTCTCTCTCTCTCTCTCTCTCTCTCTATATATATATATATATATATATATATATATTCTAAATGAGAACACACGAGCAACTATTCTGAAATAAAAATAATTTGGACAGAAGTTCATTTCTTTAAAGCATAGGTAGTACAGTTTGTGTATATTAATCATACAAAACTACATCAATGACAAGCTCAGCAAGACATCTCCAGTGATGCAATTGTGGCCTTTGTATCTTGGGGGCAACCAACAGCTGTGTAGTTGGGCTAAAGGCTTACTCAATGGAAGGAGTATGTATCTTATACTGAAAACCTAAGAGTACTTGTGGTTAATGAACTCATAGAGCATTGAGGAGAACCTGCTACTGCCACTTGCCTAAACCAACCTTTACATCTACAGATAAGAACCCTCTTCTAGATGAAGAGCTACAGGTAAGTAGTGACTGCTGAGAGAGGACAATCAGTCTTCTCCAGGGATAAGACCACTAATTATCCAGTTCCAAGTGCTCAGTTCTGAACCTATGTGGATACGAGCAGCACTAAATGGACTCAGCAGGATATATATATATATATATATATATATATATATATATATATATATGTGTGTGTGTGTGTGTGTGTGTGTGTGTGTGTTTGTAATAATAATTAAACAGGATGAAGTCAACGATTCAAGAGCAAGTGATGAGGGCACAGGAAGAGTTGGAGGGGGAAAGAAGAATGGATGGAAATGATGTAAATACTGTATTCATGTATGAAACTTTCAAAAAAGATGAAATTTTAAATACATGTCATATTATTTCACAGAAATCTTCAGTAAAAGAAGAACAACTGAATGGTTTAAATTTTCCCTTGTGTATATATACTGTAATTTAATCTATTTTATTTTTAAATTAATTAAAAATTAATTTAGATTTAAATTAAAATATAGTTGCATAATTTCTCCCTTTCCCTTTATTTCCCTAATCTTTCTAGAGTCTTCTTCCTTTAGCTTTTTGCATACCCCCTTAATTCTTTAATACCTCTCAAGTTTATGTTCTCTTTTTCTTTGATTTATATATATATATACATATATATATATATATATATGTATATGTGCAAATGTATAAATACAATCTCTGAGTCTGTTTAATGTTGCTTGTATGTATATGACTTCAGGGGTGCCTACATGGTATTAGGTAACCCAATTACAGGCTCATTTCTGGGGAAGACTAATTCTCCCTCTCTTAGCAGTCATTAGTTGCTTGTAGGGTTTATCTAAGGGTGGGACCCTGTGAGAGTAGCCCCTTCCATGTTAGCATGCCTTTGGCATCTTCATTGTTCAGGACGTATTTAGGCAACCACATTGTTGTGGTATCATGGGTGTGGCTTCTCCATCAGATTTTTCTGACCCTCTGGCTTTTACAATTATTTTCTGTCCCCCTCTTCTATGATGTTCCCAGAGCTTTAGATGCTTGAGTTATATCTTAGACTGATCAGCTGTGGTTGAGCTTCCAGCGATAAGTTGTTCTTTGTATTTTTTCCAGTTGTGCTTTTTTCTATAATGGTCTCTGCTGTGAAGAGAAGCTTCTTTTATGAGAGGTGAGAGCTATGTTTATCCATTTGTGTAAGGTGTCAGGTGTTTTTTTGTGGATGGATATTTAAGCTGTTTTGCTTGTTTGTTGAATATTACTTAACAACAACAACAACAACAACAACAAGAACACAAACAAAATAAATCACACAATCTCAGTTTTAGTTTGCATTGCACATGTGTGTAGTATATATATGTGTGTATGGGGGCCGAGGTCAATTGTGGGTATCTTTCTCAGTCACCCATTATTTTTGGGGATATGTTCTCTTAGCGAACCCAGAGATCACTGATTTAGCTAGACTGGCAAGCTCAAGGGTTCTGCCTGTCTTTCCTCATCTGTCCCTCTCTCCCAGTTCTATCTTTGTCCTACTTTGACATAAGTGTTGGGAATCCAAACTCAGGTCCTCATGTTTGTAGGGCAAATACTTTTTACCAACTGGACCATCTCTTCAATTGAAACACACAACCTTACACAAATTTCTACTTTTATTTCATGTTTTTCTTTTGAGGCTAAATTTCTGTGTTGTATTTCTTAATAAAAATTGAATATGTATCTTGTATTATCAAATTCTACTTTAGGGAGTATATCATTTCCTACGACTCTCTCTAATAACCAATTACTACAAGATGGGTGGTTTAAAGCCTAACTTCTTCTAATGGTCATAACAACTCATTAATGAATGTGGGGGATCATGAAAAAAATGGCAGTTATAAAGGTATCCAAATATACAATGACCATATTCAGAATGGAGTCTGTACTGGATTAAAAGTGTTGCTGGAAGTTCTTGATCAGGATGCATCACAAAGCTTCACAGCAGTCTTGATCCCGGGCATTGAAGCATGAGCTCTTCACATGCCTCATGACATCAAATAACACCATTCAGATGTGAGTGCATTATATAACATGAATTGTAGTTTTTTTCCACTATACATATGCAGTTCGTTGCTCTTGTAGAAGCATAATGGCTTAATTATGGAAAACAGAGGCAATATTTTCCTCCCATCATGTCTCAGCATATAAAGATCACATTTGTTATCCTTGTATTAGAATGCATGATTTTTATGTTTGAGTTGCTGATGAGTTTCATAAAAATATTGCTAAATGAATTTTAGCTTATGATTAGGACAGAATTTCTAACAGCTTCTGAAATGGTCTCAAATATACTACTGCCACTTCACATTATCTATTTATGTGGAAAGGTATTCTTAGCATTTATGGCTATAAAATCAAAATATGGATCACTCTGAAAACATTGAAGATGTTCTATGTCCTAGATTATCAACTATTTAGCCAATATTTAACTTTTTATTTTAAATCAACAGGTCAGAGCTCCATCTCCCTTCAGGTCTGTATCTCTACCTGCTGTCATGGATCAGCTCACAACCCTCCACCCCTCAGTTCCTTCTGCCTTCCAGGAGACCTGCTCTCACTCAGGATACACAGCTCTACCTGTCTCCTGTGAGGCCTGCTCCCACCCTGGACACCCAGGCCAACCAACACCAGAGACAACCAGATGACAAAAGACACGCCCAAGAACTTAATCAACAGAAGCCAATACAACATGGCACCATCAGAACCCAGCTTTCCTATTACAGCTAGCTCTGGATATTCTAACACACCTGAAGAGCAAGACTGTGACCTCATACCCCATCTCATGAAGATGATAGAGACCTTTAAAGAGGATAAAAATAATTTCCTTTAAAAATACAGGAAAACACAATTAAACAGGTAGAAGTCCTTAAAGAGAAAACAAATAATTCTCTTAAAGAAATACAGGAAAACACAATCAAACAAGTGAAGGAAATGAATAAAATGGTCCTAAAAATGCAAATAGAACCAATAAAAAAATAAAAATGGAGGCAACCCTGGAGATGGAAAACCTAGGGAAGAGAACAGGAACTGCAGACGCCAGCGTCACCAATAGAATACAAGAGACAGAAGAGAGAATCTCGGGTGTAGAAGATACCATAGAAGAAACTGATATATTGGTCAAAGAAAATGCCAAATGTAAAGAGATCCTAACTCAAAACATCTAGTAAATTTGAGACACAATGAAAAGACTAAACCTAAGAATAATAGGAACAGAAGAGGTTGAAGATTCCCAGTTCAGAGGGCCAGAGAACATCCACAAAATCATAAAAGAAAACTTCCCTAATCCAAAGAAATAGATGGCTATAATCATACAAAAAAGCTTTCAGAACACAGAATAGAATTGTCCAGAAAAGAAATAATAATCAAAGCACACCCATAATAATATTCCCACCACATAATAATCAAAGCACTAAATGCACAGAACAAATAATATTAAAATCTGCAAGGGAAAGAGTAACATATAAGACAGACTTAACAGAATTTACACCTTACTTCTCAACAGGGACTTTAAAAGCCAGAAGATCCTGGACAAATGTCTTGTTAAGAGAACACAGATGCCAGCTCAGACTACTATACCCAGCAAAACTCTCAATCACTGTAAATAAAGAAACCAAGATATTCCATTACAAAACCAAATTTGAACACTATCTTCCTGCTAATCCAGCACAACAGAGGATACTAGAAGAAAAACTCTAACACACAGAGGGTAACTACACAATAGAAAACACAAGAAATTAGTCATCTCCCAGTAAAACCAAAAGAAGAGATTCACATACACATAGTACAGCCTTCAATATCAAAATAAGAGGAACTAACAATCATTGGTCATTAATAGCTCTCAACATCAATGGTCTCAACTCACCAATAAAAAGACATAGGCTAAGAGACTGTATATATAAACAGACCCATCATTCTGCTGCATATAAGAACATGCCTCAGAAACAAAGATAAACACTACCTTACAGTGAAGGCCTGGAAAACAATTTTCTAAGCAAATGGACCCAAGAAACAAGCTAGAGTAGCCATTCTAATATGGTTACTAATAAAATAAACTTTCAACCAAAAGTAATCAAAAGTGATGGGGAAGGACACTTTTATACAGATTAAAGGAAAAGTCCACCAAGATGATGTCTCAGTTCTGAACATTTAAGCTCCAAATCCAAGGGCACTCACATTCATAAAAGGAACATTAAAAAAGCTCAAATCACACATTGATCCACATGCAATAATAGTGAAAAACTTCAACACTCCACTCTCACTGATGGCCAAGTCATTAAAACAGAAACTAAACAAAGAAACAATGAAATAATCAGATGTTATGAACCAAATGGATTTAACAGATAGCTACAGAACCTTTCACCTCAAAACAAAAGAATATACCTTCTTCTCAGCACCTCACAGAACCTTTTCTAAAATTGACCATATAATCTGATATAAAACAAGCATCAACCAATAAAAAAAAAATTATAATAACTCATTGCATTCTAACAGATTACCACAGATTAAGAATGGACTTCAACAACAAGAGAAACAATAGAAAGCCCACATACTCATAGAAACTGAACAACTCTCTAATCAATAATCAATTGGTCAGGGAAGAAATAAGCAAAGAAATTAAAAACTTTCTAGATTCAATAAAAAATGAAGGAATAAAACACCCTAACTTATGGGACATGATGAAAGCAGTGCTAAGGAAAATTCATAGCATAAGTGCATTCATAAGGAAATTGGAAAGATCTCATACTAGCAAGTTAACAGCACACTTGAAAGCTCTAGAGCAAAAAAGAAACACACGCAAGAGGAGTTGATGGCAGGAAATAGTCAAACTCAGGGATGAAATAAATCAATTAGTAACAGAGAGAAAGTTTCTCTGGCTACCTCTCCTTTACCTCCATCAGACTCCTGAATCAAACAGGTTAAGTTTCCCTCCCCCCACCTACCATCCCGGCTCTCTGAGTCCTCTGGACCAAGTCAAGCTGCCCTGAGTAGCCTGCTATTCCAGGGGGATCTCCATTCTCCTGCTGCCTCTCCTCTACCTCCATCAGATCCCTGAATCATACAGGTAAACTTCTCTTCCCCCACCTATCTTCCCTACTGGCTGAACCTTCTGGGACAACCTATGCTGCCCTGAGAAGCCTGCCATTTGCAGGGGCAAATCCATTCTCCTGCCACCTCTCTGCCCACCTTCATTGGACCTGAGGCATATGAACCATACAGAACTGCAGATCTGGAAACATACAGCCAATGGCTACCCATCAGAGGTCTGCCACACCAGGACCATTGGGGTTCAGCCCCTTCCTATACCAACTACAACAAGAACATCCAGGGACCAAAAACATCCAGATGGTAAAGGCCCTGGAAAGAACACAATCAAAAAAAGCCAGAGCACATGACACCTCCAAAGCACAGCTACCTTAATACAGCAAGCCCTGGATATCCTAACACAACCTAAACATAAGAAAATGACCTTAAACCCAATCTTAAAAAGATGATAGAGGATTTTAAAGAGGAAATGAATAAATCTCTTAAAGAAATATAGGGAAATATAATCAAATAGAAGCCTTTAAAGAGAAAACAAATACACCCCTTAAAAACATACAGGGAAATATAATTAAATGGGTGAAAGAAATAAATTAAACTACAAGACCTGAAAGTGGAAATAGAAGCAGTAAAGAAAACACAAATGAGGAATTCCTGAAGATGGAAAATTTATGGTAGAGAACAGGAACAACAGATGCAAGCATCACCAAGAGAATACAGGGGTTGGGAGAGAGACTCAGGCATAGAAGATACAATTGAAGAAATTGATAAATCCATCAAAGAAAATGCTAAAGCTAAAAAATTCCGGACACAAAGCATCCAGGAATTCTGGGATACAATGAAAAGACCTAACCTAAGAATAATAGGAATAGAAAAGGGTGAAGAGTCCCAGCTCCATGGCCCAGAAAATATTCTCAACATAATCATAGAAGAAAACTTTCCCAACCTAAAGAATGAGATGCTTATAAATATACAAGAAGCTTACAGTACCCCAACTAGACTGAACCAGAAAAGAAAATCCTCTTGTCATATAATCAAAACATAAATCTACAGAACAAAGAAAGAATACTAAAAGCAATAGGAGCAAGTTGTCTTCCAAGAGGCTCCACCCAGCAGCTGATTAAGAAAGATACAGACACCCACAGCCTAACAGTGGATACATCTTGGGGTTCTTACAGAAGAATAGGAGGAAGGATTGTTGGTGCGAAAGGGGATAGGAACTCCACAGGAAGACCAACAGAGTCAACCAACCAGGATCCTTGGGTCTCTCAGAGTCTGAACCACCAACTAAAGAACATACATGGGCTGGACCTAGGAATTCCTGCTCATATGTAGCAGATGTACAGCTTGGCCTTCATGTGGGCCCTGAATAATGGGAAAGGGTGGCTATCCCAAAAGCTGCTGCCTGTATGTGGGATATGTTCTTTTAGCTGGGCTGTCCTGTCTGGCCTCAGTGGGAAAGGAAGTGCCTAACCTCACAGAGAACTCCTATAGCTGATAAACAATTTCAGCAAAGTGGCTGGATATAAAATTAACTCAAAGAAATCAGAAGCTCTCCTTTATACAAATGATAAATGGGCAGAGAAAGAAGTTAGGGAAATAGCAACCTTTAAAATAGTCACGAATAACATAAAATATCTTGGTTTAACTCTAACCAAGCAAGTGAAAGATCTGTATGGCAAGAATTTCAAGTCCCTGAAGAAAGAAATATAAAAAGACATCAGAAGATGGTAAGATCTCCCATGCTCATGGACTGGTAGGATTATCATAGTGAAAATGGGCATCCTGTCAAAAACAATACACAGATTTAATGTAAACCTCATTAAAATTCCAATACAAATTTTTACAGATCTTGAAAGAGCAATTCTCATCTTCATATGGAAAACCAAAAAACCCAGGTTAGCCAAAACAATCCTGAACAATAAAAGAACCTCTGGAGGAACCATCATCACTGACTTCAAGCTGTACTATAGAGCAATAATGATAAAAGCTGCATGGTATTTGTACAGAATCAGACAGGTTGATCAATGGAATAGAATCTTAGACCCAGAAATAAACCTATACACCTATGGTCTCTTGATTTTTGACAAAGAAGGTCAAAACCATACAATGGAAAAAGAAATCATCACCAATAAATGGTATTGGTCTAGCTGAATATCTGCATGTAGAAAAATGCAAATAGACCTGTATTTATCACCCTGTACAAAACTTAACTCCAAATGGATCAAATACCTCAACATAAATCCCTGATATACTAAAGCTAATAGAGGAAAAAATGGGAAATAGCCTTGAACACACTGGTACAGGAGACAATCTCCTGAACAGAACACCAATAGTTTAGGCTCTAAAATCAACAATGATAAATGTGACGTCATGAAACTGCAAAGCTTCTATAAGGCAAAGGGCACTGTTAATAGGATGAAGTGGCTGCCTACAGATGGAGAAAAGATTGTCATTAACCCTACATCCAACAGAGCGCTAATATCCAAAATATATAAAGAACTCAAGAAATTAGACTCCAACAAACCAGATATTCCAATTAAAAAGGGGGATGGGGGATGGGATAGGGGGTTTCCAAAGGGGAAAACATTTGAAATATAAATAAAGTAAATATCCAAAAATAAAAAAAGGAAAAAAATTTAAGAAGTAATATTTCATGACTATGAGAACTATATGAAAATTAAAATTTTGGGAGTTCACAAAAAATGGGGTAAAGAGAATTCTCAACAGAGGAATTTCAAATGGCTGAGAAACACTTAAAGTAATGTTCAAAATACTTAATCATCAGGGAAATGCAAATCAAAACAACTCTGAGGTTCCATCTTACACCCTTCTAAATGGCTAAGATCAAAACCTCAAGAGATAACACACGCTGTGAGGATGTGGAGCAAGGGGAACACTTTTTCACTGTTGGTGGGAGTGCAAACTTGTACAACCACTGTGGGAATCAATCTGTCAGTTTCTCAGAAAACTGGGGATAGTTCTACCTCAAGACACAGCTATACCACTCCTTGGCATATACTCAAAAGATGCTCCACCATGCCATAAAGCTTTTTTCCTAATAGTCAAAAACCTGAACCAATCCAGATCCCCTCAACTGAAGAATGGATACAGAAAATGAGGTTAATTTACATAATCAAATACTATTTAGCTATTAAAAACAAGAACATCATTAATTTTTCAGAAAA
Organism: Rhynchomys soricoides; assembly: GCA_019843965.1. Taxonomy (NCBI): domain Eukaryota; kingdom Metazoa; phylum Chordata; class Mammalia; order Rodentia; family Muridae; genus Rhynchomys; species Rhynchomys soricoides. The sequence continues at coordinate 4,931,646 of JADRCH010000229.1, read as the reverse complement.
ATGATGGAACTAGAAAATATCATTTTGAGTGAGGCAACACTCAGACCCAAAAGGACACACGTGATATGTACTCACTGGTAAGTGGATATTGTCCATAAAATACACTATACCTCTGATACACCTCACAGACCCAAAGAAGTTAATCAAGAGGGAAGGCCCAAGTGAGGAGGCTTGAATCCCACTTTGAAGGGTGAACAAAATAGTCATGATAAGCAGAGGGAAGGGGGGAAGTGGTTGGGAGAGGGGAAGGGGAGGGGAATAGGAGGCAGGATCAGGTGTGGGAAGGGTCAGGAGAATTAATGGAAAACTGCATCTGCTGAGGGTAGGGTGAGGTTGGGAGAATCTCTAGGAAGTTCCAGAGACCTTGGATAGGGGAGGCTTTCACATGTCAATGTGAGTTACCTTAGCTGAGATGCTGAACACTGGGGACAAGGAACCTGAAGAGGCCACTTCCTATAGTCAGGCAGAACCTCCAGTGGAGGGATAAAGACACCAAAACACCCACAAAACTTTTGACTCCCAAATTGTCCTGTCTAAAAGAAATGCAGGGACAAATGGATCAGAGTTTGAAGGAATGGCCAACCAATAACTGGCCCAACTTGAGACCCATCCTATAAGCAAGCACCAATTTTTGACACCATTAATGATACTCTGTTATGCTTATAGACAAGAACCTAGCATATCTGTCCCCTGAGAAACTTTGCCCTGCAGCTAGTTGAATCAGACAGATGTAGACACCCATAGCCAAACATTGGGTAGGGGTTGGGAACTCTTATGGAACAGTTAAGGGAAGGAATGAAGGCCCTGAGGGGGAACAAAGCAGTCTTCTGCTACATATCTGCCAGGTGCATTGGTCCAGGTGGTGTATGCTCTTTGGCTGGTGGTTCAGTCTCTGAGAGCTCCCCTGGGACACAGGTTAGTTGACACTGTTGTTCTTCCTCTGGGGTTTCTATGCATCTAATTCTGCAGAGACTTGTTGTGTCAGGGTTGGGGGATACCCAGAGGAGCCCTACCATCTCAGAGGCAAGAGGAGGAATGAGGGAGGGATTCTGTAAGGGGGGACTGGAAGGGGACAGCATTTGGGATCTAAATAAAAAATAAATTTAAAAAATAAAAAAATAAAAAAAAATTTATCTCATTAATATTCAAATTAATTTTTGTCCTTAATAAATGGTAAATTATTTGTATATAAAATTGTATCAAAATAAATTCATTTTCTTGTAAATATTTGATTTGTCTATCTAATATATATATTTCTCTGAATATATACATATACATCATACACACACACAGACACACACATATATAGACACAAGTATATCATATACACATACAAATATGTCACATATACACATATACACATACAAATATATCACATACATATACATTCTGGGTCATGTAAATATTTCCTTAATATAAAGGGGTAATAGATGGGAAAAGTTCATCAGGCTTGGTTTAATACAGCAGAATGTATTGTTTTATTGAGAACAGAAAGTCTGAAATGTAGCTCTTGACAGAGCCTTACTCCTGTCAAAGATGCTAGGGGAGAAAATACCCATTCTTGACGCTTCTTAAATTCTGGTGATTTCTGAATGCACCTCTCTGCCTCCATCCTCATGTGGTGTGCTTATCTTCATGGCAGTTTCTAAATTTACCTTTTTCTCATGAGGGCGCCAGTAATTGGAGTGTGGTCCAGCAGAATCCTTCATGACCTCATTTTTATTTGATTATACTTGTCATTAACTTGTTTCTAGCGATCTCACAGTCACAGGTACTATGGATTAGGGCTTGGACACATCATTTATTTACTTATTTATTTATTTTATTTTTTGATACTTTACATTTCAAATGTTTCCCCCTTTCCAGATCTCCCCTTTGAAACCTCCCTATTCCCTTCCCCCTCCCCCTGCCTCTAGGGGGGTATTCCCTCATCCATCCACCCATCTACTCTCTTCTTCCCTCCTTGGCATTCTCCTATACTGGGGGATCTAACACCCTCAGACCCAAGAGCTTCTCCTCCCCCTGATGGCTAACAAGACCCTCCTCTGCCACATATGTGGCCAGCACCATGGGTCCCTCCATGTGTACTCTTTGGTCGGTGATCCAGTCTTCGGGAGCATCAAGGGGTCAGGCCAGTTGCCACTGTTGCTCCCTCCCTGGGGCTGCTTGGACACGTCTTTCTGCAAGCTGTTCATTCTTTAAAAGAATGCTGCCGAATCCAAGAACAGATCAAAATGATCATTCACCATGGTCAAGTAGGCTTCATCCCAGGGATGCAGGGATGGTTCATTAAATGGAAATCCATCAGTGTAAACCACTACATAAACAAACTGAAGGAAAAAAACCCACATGATCATTTCATTAGATGCTGAAAGAGCATTTGACAAAATTCAACATCCCTTCATGATAAACATCTTGGAATGATCAGGAAATCAAGGCCCATACCTAAATATAGTAAAAGCAATAAACAACAAACCATTAGCCAACATCAAACTAAATGGAGAGAAATGTGAAGCAACCCCACTAAAATCAGGAACTAGACAAGGCTGACCACTCTCTTCTTATCTATTCAATATAGTACTTGAAGTTCTAGCTAGAGCAATCAGACAACAAAAGGAGCTCAAAAGGATACAAATTAGAAAGGAACAAATCAAAATATCACTATTTGCAGATGATATGATCTTATACTTAAGTGACCTGAAAAACTCCACCAGAGAACTGCTACAGCTGATAAACAACTTCAGCAACGTGGCCGGATATAAAATTAACTCAAACAAATCAGTAGCCTTACTATGCTCAAAGGATAAACAGGCTGAGAAAGAAATTAGGGAAATGATACTCTTCACAATTGTCACAAACAATATAAAGTATCTTGGTGTGACTAACCAAACAAGTGAAAGATCTGTATGACAAGAACTTCAAGTCTCTGAAAAAAGAAATTGAAGAAGACCTCAGAAGATGGAAAGATCTCCCATGCTCATGGATTGGCAGGATTAATATAGTAAAAATGGCCATGTTCCCGAAAACCATCTACAGTTTCAATGCAATCCCCATCAAAATTCCAACTCAATTCTTCATAAACTTAGAAAGAACAATTCTCAAATTTATATGGAATAACAAAAAACCCAGGATAACAAAAACTATTCTCAACAATAGAAGAACTTCTAGGGGAATCAGCATCCTTGACCTCAAGCTGTACTACAGAGAGTAGTGATAAAAACTGCATGGTATTGGTACAGTGACAGGCAGGTAGATCAATGGAATAAAATTGAAGACCCAGAAATGAATCCACATACCTACAGTCACTTGATGTTTGACACAGGAACCTAAACCATCCAGTGGAAAAAAGACAGCATTTTCAACAAATGGTGCTGGTTCAACTGGAGGTGAAGATGTAGAAGAAAGCAAATTGATCCATTCCTATCTCCCTGTATGAAGCTCAAGCCCAAGTGGATCAAGGACCCCCACATAGAACCAGATACACAGAATCTAATAGAAGAGAAAGTGGGGAAAAGTCTAGAACACATGGGCACAGGGGGAAAGTTCCTGAACAGAACACCATTGGCTTGTGCTCTAAGATCAAGAATCGACAGATGGGACCTCATAAAATTACAAAGCTTCTGTAAGGCAAAGGACACTGTCAATAGGACAAAACAGCAACCTACAGATTGGGAAAAGATCTTTACCAATCCTACATCAGGTAGAGGGCTAATATCAAGTACATACAAAGAACTCAAGAAGTTAGACTCCAGAGAACCAAATAACCCTGTTAAAAAATGGGGAGCAGAGCTAAACAGAAAATTCTCAGCTGAGGGAACTGGAATGGCTGAGAAGCACCTAAAAAAAGGTTCAACATCCTTAGTCATCAGGGAAGTGCAAATCAAAACAACCCTGAGATTCCACCTCACACCAGTCAGAATGGCTAAGATCAAAAACTCAGGTGACAGCAGATGCTGGTGAGGATGTGGAGAAAGAGGAACACTCCTCCACTGCTGGTGGGATTGCAAGCTGGTGCAACCACTCTGGAAATCAGTTTGGTGGATTCTCAGAAAATTGGACATAGTACTACCTGAGTACCCAGCTATACTACTGCTGGGCATGTGCCCAGAAGATAATCCAACATGTAATAAGGACACATGCTCTACTGTGTTCACAGCAGCCATATTTATAATAGCCAGAAGCTGGAAACAATCTAGATGTCCCTCAACAGAGGAATGAATACAGAAAATGTGGTACATTTACACAATGGGATACCACTCAGCTATTAAAAACAATGACTTCATGAAATTTGCAGGCAAATGGATGGAACTAGAAAGTATTATCCTGAGTGAAGTAACTCAGTCACAAAAAGAACAAACACGGTATGTACTTACTGATAAGTGGATATTAGTCCAAAAGTTCGGAATACCCAAGATTTAATTCACAGACCATATGAAGCCTAAGAAGAAGGAAGACCAAAATCTGGATACTTCAGTGTTTCTTAGAAGGGTGAACAAAATACTCATAGGGAAAAATACTGAGACAAAGTGTGGAGCCTCAAGGAAAGGCCATCCAGAGACTGCCCCACCTGGGAATACATCATCCCATATGTGGCCACCAAACTGGGATGTTATTGTAGATGCTGTGAAGTGCTTGCTGGTGGAAGCATGATAAGCTGTCTCCTGAGAGGATCGGCAGAGCTTGACAAATACAGATGAGGATGCTTGCAGCCAACCACTAGACTGAGCTTGGGGTCCCGGATGGATGAGTTGGAGAAGTGACTGAAGGAGCAGACGGGGTTTGCAGTCCCATGGAGGGAGCAACAGTTTCAACTGGCTTGACCTCTCGATGCTCCCGGAGACTGGATCACCAACCAAAGAATATACATAGAGGAACCCATGGTGCTGGTCATGTATGTGGCAGAGGAGGGTCTTGTTAGCCATCAGGGAGAACAGAGGCCCTTGGACTTGAGGGTGTTAGATTCCCTAGTGTAAGGGAATGCTTCATTGGGAAGAGGGAAGTGGGTGGGTGGGAGCGGGAGCATCCTCATAGAGGCAGGGAGAGTAGGGGGTGATGGGATAGGGAGTTTCTGAAGGGGAGACCTGGAAAGGGGAAAACATTTAAAATGTAAATAAAGTAAATATCAACACGAAACAAAAAATAAACAAACAAAAAGCATGCTGCCGTGTTTATTGTTGTCAGTAACAGGCAAGGATATCTGCTTCCTCAGGCCCCATCAAAGTACATTATCACATTTAAAACTTTTTCATCCTAAATGGTATCATAGCATTCCTGTTTTTCTTGTTAGGAAAGATGTGACATACACTTACTTAGGTGGATGTAGTATTTGGTAAACTCTCCGTGTTGGTTTAGGCTATAATTAAAAGTGTACTGGAATTTTCAGAGTTGTGAAGTAGAGAGTGAATGCTTGAGATAGTGGTTGTAACCGGCTGCCAACATTTTGCTAGCTTTGTTTTATCCATTCTCTCTGCCTCCCATGCATTCACCTACTCCAGATATCTTAACATTCCATTTATTAGAGCTACAGCCTGGGACTCTGACACAAAGAATGTAGGAGAAGGACACAGACATCAGTGAAAATTTCCCAGTGACCCTCTAGGTTTATCTAATGTGCTCTAGTTATCTCAAAATTCTCTTAAAATATTATTCTATAATTTATAAAATAATAGGAAGGTCAAGATTATGTCTAAGGTTTCTTCCCATTTTAAAATTCAGAGATTTAGTCCCTAACACCGCATAACAAATGCAGAGAAAGCTGGCTATTGTAAGCCTTGAAGTTGTGGCTGATAATGAGCTCATTACTTGCCTGTGGATGCTACTGAGCACTCTCCCCATGCTCTTTCTTCAGCCTGTAATGGTCTTATCTATTGTGTTACCATTAAATTGTTATCTATTACTACTCTGAAAATAGAGTGGCTTGGTTATCTAAGAGAGCTTTGTTCTAAAAACATTTTTTTTTTAGACATGACTGTAGATTATAATGTCACCTTAATCTTTCTGGGAGCTTAATAAGGATGAAAAATGTTCTTGGTGATGATATGATTGTAGGCTTGTCCATTCCTCATTTGTCATAGCCTATTAATTCTTTTCAATACCTTGGCCTTCCCTCTCCTTTGTCCCTGGATCATTTGTATACTGCTACAGTGTATATGATGTCCCTCCTAGGCAGAGTTAGATTGCTGGTGTTCGTATCTGGCCTTCATTAACTCTACTCTTGTGTAATCTTTTCTCATCTGTGGAAGCTGAAGATAAAAAAGCAGCTTTATGGAGTTGTCATGAAGATTAAGATAATCGTGTTAAACACATAGAAACAATGTCCAGCACAGAGAATGTGCAAAATAAAGCATAGCTCTCATTAGTTTACCCATGTCATGAAGGCTTCTGCCTTAATTTAGTTTGGTTTACTCCTGCCAGGAAAAAAAACACTGTACAAGGAGTAATAGGGCTGGACTGAACATTGCCACTTCTCACATGAGACTTTTAAAGTTCAAATTGACCAAGTAAAAGAACATTAACCAATTACTTTCTTAGTCAATCCCAGCACTTCACAAGACTACTGAATAGACACCCGTACTTAGTGACTGTCCTTTGCACAGCAAGCTATCAACACTTCTCTATGTCATTGTAGGAGTGTTGTTGGTATGCTGTTCAGACTTCTGTTTGGCAGTGATAATTCTAATGATGGAAGGGCTCTTGTTCCCTTTTCTGTTCTCCTATCTTCTAGGTGGGAAAACACACTCTGTTTTCTTCCTGGGGTAATGGCTTGTGAAGAAAGCTGGAAGAATCAAACTTTACTGATAAAAAATGATTAAAAAATTAAGTTTTCCTCACACATGAGTGGACAAGCCTGCCTGTAAATAACACAGCAGCTTCATTTTCTTCCTTCCCCCACTCCCTCTGACTCTCCCACAGATACTGGCTGTGCATCCCTTTCTCCTACCTGTCTTTGGTGCTCTTTCCATGAAAAAGTAGGAAGTCCAGTTGACAAATGTCCTGTGTGAACCTTTTGGGCCACAGTTCTGAGCTGCACCAGCATCCCTTCAGCCTCCCTCAATTCCCTAAGAATCTCAAGTAGTTAGACTATACACTTGCTGCTTTTCATCAACACATATGTTTTTCTGTAATTGAGAGCATCTTGTGGAAGACTTGTGAAATTAGTGTTCTATACAATACCCACTCAGATAGTTCCTCCATGACTACCCAAACAAGTTCAGACTCTTCTGCCTGACATTCACAGACCCTAATATGACACCACTCAAAGTATATAATTTTCTACATTTGTTTGAGGCATGTCAATCATGATTGACTTGAAATTGCAAAGGTATAGAGATACATAAGCTTCATAAAAGTCCTATGGATTAGGTGGATAGAAAGATGCACAAAACCAAACCAAAGCAAAACAAAAACCCCACATATAATGTGCTAAATTGCCTTCCATAGTTTGAATATAGACCTGAAATAAAATTCTTGTTATAAATTACCCAATCTTGTGTATTCTGTTATAACAATAGAAAGTTGACTGAGTGCATAGTTGGAGATAGTCCAAGTACTAGTTTAACATGAAAGAGATTGAGTTCTTCTCAGAGACAGTGAGTGGAATCTTCATAGAAATGTAGGGACACACGCCACATGCACATATGCACACTCACACACATATACACAAACATTACACATAGACACACACACACACACACATGCACATGCGCGCGCGTGCGCACACACACACACACACACACACACATACCAGTCACTGATGGGCTAACAGACAGCACCTAAAAGTTTTAGTATGAAAAAAAAAAAGAAAGAAAGCAAGCATGAATCTATATTTCTCACTCCAAATAGGTTTCTGTCTATTATGTTTTGGCATAATGCTTATAGAGACAAGCTTTTGAAAGGAGTGCTTCTTTATTTTCTTTTTATTTTTTCCTTTTATTGAAAATGGATTTTTTGACATACTGATTATGATTTCTCCTCTTACTCCTCCCAGTTCTGCCCCATCTCCCCTCCCATCTGGATACACCCCCTTTCTGTCTCTTATTTTAAAATATGGGCTTCTAAAAGGATTAGAATAAAGTAGAATAAAATATGATAAGATAAACAAAAACTAACACATAGGAATAGAACAATCCAAACAGAAAGAGCCCAAGGAAAGGTACCAGAAATAGATACAGATTCAAAGACACATTTGTTTGCTCACTCAGGAATCTCATAAACACACCAAACTAGAAGTCATTATGTGTGTACCTGTAGGGTAAAAGAAGAGAAAAATAAATAAGAAAATAAATAAATAAATAAATAAATAAATAAATAAATATGTAAGATAATCTCTCTCTCTCTCTCTCTCTCTCTCTCTCTCTCTCTCTCTTTCTGGAAAAGCTTTGACATGACATTTTGAGACAAGGAAATTCCTAAGATGCCAATGAGTTCGTATTTTTGTTGGCTTTCTACTGCTGGGCATGGAATATACCCTTAAGAGTAGTTTATTTTTCCAGTGAGACTCTCTTGGAGATAACAAAAATCTTCATTTGCTAATGATTATCAATTGGAGATAGCTTCTGGGTTCGGGATGGTAAGATGTGTCTACTTCTTTCATCTCTAGAACCTCATCTGCTGCCCCAGTCTCTGAGTTCATATGTGTGTTGATCCTGTTGGTTTAGAGGGCCTTGTATTCTTGGTGCTATACACTCTGTACACAAGTTCGACTTTTTATATGGAAATGCCCTCTGATGTATATGGAGACACTTTTCCACACAGAAAAGTTTTGTGATCATGAGACTTTACATCTACAATTTATACTCCTTAGAAATAAGGAGGAATTACAATTCACTACACCAAGAATTTGAACACATAGTTCTGAACATGGTGGCAAACAACCAGTGGGAAATTGAGGCACGATCACAAGCTTATGGTTATCTTTGGTTTCAGTGGGAGTTCTAGGTGAGCATGGGCAACACAGTGAGAAAGTGGCTCACTTAAGTGGGAGAAGAATTAAAGGACCTAGAGCCATCACACACGGGTTTCTATCACTTCCTAGATTTGAAGCTTAATTTTGTATTTCTGATCTTAGAAAATAAAAACTTTTACAATTCTTTCTTTGTTATCATATCATGATGATCATCTCTGAATAATTCAATATGGATTTATTTCCTTTTCCTTCACACAAAACTTCTTTAAATACAATTGTAACTTTGACATTTAAAATTTTGGTTAAAAAGAAAAGAAGGCCAAAGCTTTAAGTTTCTGTTTTTTGCAATAAAAGTAAAACAAAAAGGAATGAACTTCAATTGTATTTTACAGGGAAGCATGTCACAGATTTTACATAAACTCATTCTTAAACAAAAATAACAGAGACAAGTTCCTCATGAAGGGAGTTGAAACAAATCTATAGTAACAATGCTTATCTAAATTACCAGTATAGAACAAAAGTAATTATCAAACAAGCAAAGGAAGATGTAGTATTAAGTATTAAGGGTAATAACTGATAACAGAAAATGTCCTCGAATAATACTAGGTATTCAACTTTGTAAACAAAAAATATCTATATAGGTACCATAAATATGTACAGAAACTAAAGAAAATGTATATTAACATTAAAGAAAAGGAGACTGGCAACCAAACAGCTTATAGGGGAATTTAAATTACGATACTATATATTTTGTTAAACTAAAAAATGAAGCGGGGAATTTGGTTAGGAATATTCTAGTCACAATTTCAAGCTATCACATCACCCATCAATATAGGACTATTCTTAAATTTCCATTAAAACTTTAATATCTGAAATAAAAATTTTACCAGAGGCACTCATTGCAAATTTTGAGAAAGCAGAATATGGAATCAGTAAACTAAAAAGCAGATTAATAGATATTACTCTAGCTAAAAGACAGAAGAAAAGAATAGTCTCTAAAGACTCATGAACATTGAATGTACTAACTGCTATCCTTTAGAGAAGAGGGAAAAAGGAAAAGATGACAGTCATAGAAATCTGAAGATATAATTGGTCAGAACTTTCCAATCTTGATAAAACATTAATTCACATTTAAGTTTATTGACCCACAGTAGAGAAAATACAGAAATCTATACCTAGGGACATCAAACTCAAACTGTTGAAATCATAGGCAGTTGGATATAGTGTCACATACCTGTGGCCTGGGCTACATAATCAGAGCCCATCTCAAAAAGAGAAAAAGCAATGTTCAGGGTTGAAACCAAAGAAAACCTTGAATGTAGCAAGAGGAAGATGGCATATCAACTACAGCAAAACAATGTCAATGATTTAGAACTTTTCATAAATAATGAGATAGACTAAAGTGCCAAAAGAAAAGAATTATATCAATCCAAGATATTCACACATTTAACATTCAAAACAGAAGTAGAAAAATTTTAAAGATGTTGCCTGATTTTTGTGAAGAAAATATTAGGACAGTAAAGGTTGTATTTATATCATAAGCTATATATACATAATATATATCATAGTATATATAAATCTCATAAAGTATATAGATCATATTACATATATATCATAAATATCATATTATATACCAAATATATCATAAGCATATATTTGTACATATACATAATTTATATATAAGCTATATTAACATTATGTGTATAAAATATACATAATCTATATTTCATATACCATATTTAAAAACTAACATATATACATAGTTCATATAATATAAAGTTGATATATACATAGCTTATATATTAGTTTATAAATATGTTATTTAAAATATAATATTACTGACCATAATAATACAGAAACTGTATTTTTATAGAATTAAATTAGCAATATGCTGAACTAGAGTATGATACAATATTTTTGTTTGTTAATGTTATGATTTTTATTATTTATCTGTTTTTAATTTAATATTTTATTAACATTTCAAATGATTTCCCCTTTCCAGGTATCCCTTTTGGAAACCCCCTACACCATCCCCCCTACCCCTGCCTCTATGAGGGTATTCCCCCACCTACCCACCCACTTCTGTCTTCCCTCCCTGGCATTCATCTATACTGGGGCATCTAACACTCTCAGACCCAAGGGCCTGTCCTCCCACTGATGATCAACAAGACCCTCCTTAGCCACTTATGTGGCCAGCACCATGGGCCTCTCCATATGCATTCTTTGGTTGGTGGTCCAGTCTCTGGGAGCATCAGGAGGCCTGACCAGTTGACACTGTTCCTCCCTCCCCATGGGGCTACAAACTCCCTCAGTTTCTTCAGTCCCTTATCCAATTCGTCCATCTGGGACCCCATACTGAGTCCAACAGTTGCTGTGAATTGAATCATGGGAGATCTGAACTTTTAGGCTAATATCAACTTATCAGTGATTACATACTGTGTTTGTTCTTTTGTGACTGAGTTACTTCACTAAAAATGATATTTTCAAGTTCCATCCATTTGCCTGCAAATTTCATGAAGTCATTGTTTTTAATACCTGCGTAGTAATCCATTGTGTAAATGTACCACATTTTCTGTATCCATTCCTCTGTTGAAGGACATCTGGGTTGTTTCCAGCTTCTGGCTATTATAAATATGGCTGCTATGAACATAGTGGAACATGTGTCCTTATTAGATATTGGAGCATCTTCTGGGTATATGCCCAGGAGTGGTATAGGTGGGTCCTCAGGAAGTATTTTGTCCAATTTTCTGAGGGACAATTGATTGTCCAACTGATTGGACAATTGTCCAAACTGATTACCAGAGTGGTTGTACCAGGTTGCAATTCCACCAGCAATGGAGGAGTGTTCCTCTTTCTCCACATCCTCACCAGCATCTGCTGTCACCTGAGTTTTTGATCTTAGCCATTCTGAATGGTGTGAAGTGGAATCTCAGGGTTGTTTCAATTTGCATTTCCCTGATGAGTAAGGATGTTGAACATTTCTTTAGGTGCTTCTCAGCCCTTTGAGTTTTCTCAGTTGAGAATTCTCTGTTAAGCTCTGTTCCCCATTTTTCGATATGGTTATTTGGTTTTCTGGAGTCTCACTTCTTGAGTTCTTTGTATATGTTGGATATTAGCCCTCTATCTGATGTAGGATTGGTAAAGATCTTTTCCCAATCTGTTGGTTGCTGTTTTGTCCTATTTACAGTGTCCTTTACCTTACAATTTTGTAATTCTTTTTTGTTTATTCTTGATCTTAGAGCACAAGCCATTGGTGTTCTGTTAAGGAACTTTCCCCCTGTTCCCCTATGTTAGAGATTTTCCCCACTTTCTCTTCTATTAGATTCCGTGTATCTGGTTCTATGTGGAGGTCCTTGATCCACTTGGACTTGAGCTTTGTACAGGGAGAAGGAATGGATAAATTTGCTTTCTTCTACATCTTCACCTGCAGTTGAACCAGCACCATTTGTTGAAAATGCTGTCTTTTTTCCACTGGTTGGTTTTAGCTCCTGTGTCAAAGATCAAGTGACTGTAGGTGTGTGGATTCATTTCTGCTTCTTTAATTCTATTCCATTGATCTACCTGCCTTTCACTGTACCAATGCCATGCAGTTTTTATCACTATTGCTCTGTAGTACAATCAGGGAGGCTGATTCGCCTAGATGTTCTTTTATTGTTGAGAATAGTTTTTGCTCTCCTGAGTTTTTTGTTATTCCAAATGAATTTGAGAATTGCTTTTTCTACGTTTATGAAGAATTGAGTTGAAATTTTGATGGGGATTGCATTGAAACTGTAGATGGTTTTCGGAAACATGGCCATTTTTACTATATTAATCCTGCCAATCCATGAGCATGGGAGATCTTTCCATCTTCTGAGGTCTTCTTTGATTTCTTTTTTCAGAGACTTGAAGTTCTTGTCATACAGATCTTTCACATGTTTGATTAGAGTCATACCAAGATACTTTATATTGTTTGTGACATTAGTGAAGGGTGTCATTGCCCTAATTTCTTTCTCAGCCTGTTTATCCTTCAAGTATAGGAAGGCTACTGATTTGTTCGAGTTAATTTTATATCCGGTCACTTTGCTGAGGTTGTTTATCAGCTGTAGCAGTTCTCTGGTGGAGTTTTTCAGGTCACTTAAGTATAAGATCATATCATCTGCAAATAGTGATATTTTGATTTGTTCCTTTCCAATTTATATCCCTTTGACCTCCTTTTGTTGTCTAATTGCTCTAGCTAGACCTTCAAGTACTGTATTGAATTGATAGGGAGAGAGTGGACAGCTTTGTCTATTCTCTGATTTTAGTGGAAATGCTTCAAATTTCTCTCCATTTAGTTTGATGTTGGCTACTGGTTTGCTGTATATTGCTTTTACTATATTTAGGTATGGACCTTGAATTCATGATCTTTTCAAGGCTTTTATCATGAAGGGGTGTTGAATTTTGTCAAATGCTTTTTCAGCATCTAATGAAATAAACATGGGTTTTTTTCTCGTTTGTTTATGTAGTGGATTACATTGATGGATTTCTGTGTATTGAACCATCCCTGCATCCCTGGGATGAAGCCTACTTAATCATGATGAAAGATTGTTTTGATGTGTTCTTGTATTCAAGAATTTTATTGAGTATTTTTGCATTGATATTCATACGGGAAATTGGTCTGAAGTTTTCTTTCTTTGTTGGGTCTTTGTGAGGTTTTGGTATCAATATAACTGTGGCCTCATAGAATGAATTATACCTAATTCCTTCTGTTTCTATCTTGTGGAATAGTTTGAAGAGTATTGGTATTGGGTCTTCTTTGAAGGTCCAATAGAATTCTGCACTAAACCCATCTGGTTCTGGGCTGTTTTTAGTTGGGAGACTTTTAATGACTACTTCTGCTTCTTTAGGGGTTATGGGACTGTTTAGATGGTTTATCTGATCCTGACTTAACTTTGGTATTTGGTATCTTTCTAGAAAATTGTCCATTTCATCAAGATTTTCCAATTTTGTTGCAAATAGGTTTTTGTAGTAGGATCTGATCATTTTTTGAATTTCCTCAGTTTCTGTTGTTATATTTCCCTTTTCATTTCTGATTTTGTTAATTAGGATACAGTCTTTGTGTCCTCTGGTTAGTTTGGCTAAGGGTTTGTCTATCTTGTTGATTTTCTCAAAGAACCAGCCCCTGGTTTTGTTGGTTCTTTGTATAGTGGTTTTTGTTTCTACTTGGTTGATTTCAGCCCTGAGTTTGATTATTTCTTGCCTTCTACTCCTCTTGGGTGTATTAGCTTCTTTTTTTTTCTAGAGCTTTCAGGTGTGCTGTTAAGCTGCTAGTGTATGCTCTCTCCAGTTTCTTTTGGAGGTACTCAGAGCTATGAGTTTTTCTCTTAACACTGCTTTCATTGTGTCCCATAAGTTTGGGTATGTTGTACTTTCATTTTCATTAAATTCTATGAAGTCTTTAATTTCTTTCTTTATTGACCAAGTTATCATTGAGCAGAGCATTGTTCAGTTTCCATTGTATGTGAGCTTTCTGTTGTTCTTGTTGCCATTGAAGACCAGCCTTAATCCGTATTGAACTGATAGGAGGCATGAGATTATTTCAATCTTCTTATATCTGTTGAGATTTGTTATGTGATCAACTATATGGTCAATTTCAGAGAAGGTACCATGAGGTTCTGAGAAAAAAGATATTCTTTTGATTTAGGATGAAATGTTCTATAGATATCAGTTAAATCCATTTGGTCCATGACTTCTGTTAGTTTACTGTGTCTCTGCTTAGTTTGTGTTTCCAAGATCTGTCCATTGCTGAGAGTGGGGTGTTGAAGTCTCCCACTATTATTGTGTGAGGGGCAATGTGTGTTTTGAGCTTTGGTAAAGTTTCTTTTATGAATGTGGGTGCCCTTGCAGTTGGAGCATAGATGTTCAGAATTGAGAGTTCTTCTTGTTAGATTTTTCCTTTGATGAGTATGAAGTGTCCTTCCTTTTTGTATTTGAAGACTTTTGGTTGACAATTGATTTTACCTGATATTAGAATGGCTACTCTTGCCTGTTTCTTGGGACCATTTGCTTGGTGAATTGTTTTCCAGCCCTTTACTCTGAGGAAATGTTTGTGTTTAACACTGAGGTGCATTTCCTCAATGCAGCAAAATGCTGGGTCCTGTTTATTTATCCAGTTTGTTAGTCTATGTCTTTTTATTGGGGAATTGAGTACATTGATGTTACGAGATATTAAGGAATAGTGACTGTTGCTTCATGTTATTTTTGATGTTATTTTTTGTGGTTTTTGTGGTTGTCTTATTTTGGGTTTGTTGAAAGATTACTTTTGTGCTTTTTCCAGGGTGTGGTTTCCCTCCTTGTTTTGGCATTTTCCATCTATTATCCTTTGTAAGGGTGGGTTTGTGGAAGGATATTGTATAAATTTTGTTTTGCCATAGAATATCTTGGTTTCACCATCTACGGTAACTGAGAGTTTTGCTGGGTATGGAAGCCTTGGCCGACACTTGTGTTCTCTTACAGTCTGTATGAGATCTGTCCAGGATCTTCGAGCTTTCACAGTATCTGGTGAGAAGTCTGGTGTAATGTTGATAGGTCTGCCTTTATATGTTACTTGCCCTTTTCCCCTTACTGCTTTTAATATTCTTTCCTTGTTTTATGCATTTGGTGTTTTGACTATTTTGTGACAGGAGGAATTTCTTTTCTGGTCCAATCTATTTGGAGTTCTGTAGGCTTCTGGAATGTTTATGTTCATCTCTTCTTTAGGTTAGGGAAGCTTTCTTCTATCATTTTGCTGAAGATCTTTACTGGCTCTTCAAGTTGTGAATCTTCACTCTCTTCTATACCTATTATCCTTGGGTTTGGTCTTCTCATTGTGTCCTGGATTTCCTGGATGTTTTGGATAAGGAGCTTTTTGCATTTTGCATTTTCTTTGACTGTTGTATCAATGTTTTCTATGGTATCTTCTGTACCTGAGATTCTCTCTTCTATCTCTTGTATTCTATTGGTGATGCTTGCATCTATGACTCCTGATCTCTTTCCTAGGGTTTCTGTTTCCACAGTTGTCTCCCTTTATGATTTGTTTATTTTTTCTATTTCCCTTTTTAGATTCTGGATGTTTTTGTTCATTTCCATTGCCTGTTTGATTGTGTTTTCCTGTATTTCCTCTTTAAGGGCTTCTAGCTGTTTACCTGTGTTTTCTTGTATTTCTTTAAGGGAGTTATTTATTTCCTTTTTAAATTCTTCTATCATCATCATGAGATATGATTGTAAATCTGAGTCTTGCTTTTGTGGTGTGTAGGGGTATCCAGAGCTTGTGGTGGGAGAGCTTGGTTTTGATGATGCCAAGTAGCCCTGGTTTCTGTTCCTTATATTCTTGTCCTTGCCTTTTGTCATCTGGTCATCTCTGGTGTTAGCTGGTCTTGGTATCTCTGACTGTGGCTTGTCCCTCCTGCAAGCCTTTTTGTTAGTAATCCTTAGAGACCAATTTTCTTTGAGAGGAATTTGGGGTTGGAGAGCTATGTTACAGGGTCAACTCTGGGATGCAGAACAATACCAGAAGGATCCTGTCCCCAGCTGTTCCTTGGTTCCTGTGTCCTGATGGCTTCGCAAGGGTCCCTCTTGATTGAGGAATTTGAAGAGAAGTGATGGTCTTCCTGTGCTCAATGATGTGTTGGCACTCCTGGAAGACCAGCTCTCTCCTTGCCCTGAGTATGGAGCCCTGTGTCACGGGATTAGCTCCCTGGCATCAGAAGAAAATGAGAAGTCCACACCTCAGTCCCTGTGTCCTGAGGGTTCTGGGCTGGTCTTTCTGAGCAGAGGTGCTGGCCTCACCCCTGATCACAGGCTTGTCCACACTCCTGGGAAAGAAGCTCTTTCCCTGTGTGCTATTTGGGTATGGAACTGCATGGCACAGACCACAGGCATAAACCGGAAGGCTCCTGTCCCAGGCTGTTCCTCTGTCCTAGTGTCCTGCAGATTCCGGGTGGGTCCCACTGGGCAGTGGCACCAGTCTTACTTCCACTCACTGGCTTGTCCACACTCCCTGGATGCTAGCCTTCTCCCTGCTCTATTTGGTTTTGGAGCTCTGTGGCACAGATTGGGGTCCCTAGCCTCAGAAAGAGACAAGAAAGCTGTTGTCCCAGGCTGTCTGTAGGTCCCTGTGTCCTGGAGGTTCCAGGCAGATCCCTGAGTGGAGGTACTGGCCTTAGCCCTTTATCACAGGTTTGTCCACACTCCTGGGAGGGCAGCTCTCTCCCTGCACTATTTGGGTATGGAGCCTTGTGGCACAGACCATAGACATTTATTATTTATCTTTATACCCTCCTGGTTTGTGGCAAACATTTGATCAATTAACTAATAATATATGAAATAAAAATTTTATCAGAGGTACTCACTGCAAATTTTGATAAAGCAGAATTAATAAGCAAGAACTACCCAACCTCCCAAGCCCAGATGGCTTTACTGTAAATATATAGAGAATTAACAGTACAAATTCTTCATAAGCTTATTGTTGAGAAAATAAAGGACAAAATACTTCTGAACCAAATCAATGAGGATAGTACCATTCTAACATCCAAATCAGATCAAGTCATTATAAGAATCTAAAACTACATATCACCCCCTTCAGGAGCATAGAAGCAAATATCCTTAACAAAATGTTAATGATCTGATTAACTAATTAGAAATAGATATAAATTCCTCAATCAGAAAAAGCGTTTATGAGAGATCTATGGTTTGTAATTAATATGAAGCATGAATGCTTTTCTTTGAAAACTGAAGTCAGACTAAGGTTTTCTATTCTTCATGCTTTTAAGCATTATAGTAAGCATTATATTAGAGCATCTTGTTAAAAATTGATGGTAGGAATGAAAGCTGCCTTTAGCGCATGCTACTCATAGTGTTGGAAATCCTAAGAGATCCCCACAAAAAAGCCCACATCCTAGAAACAAAGTCAAGCAAAGTTATATAATCATGAGATTAATATATGAAAATCCATTTCATTTCAGTACTAACTAACAATAAATAACAATATGAAAGAAAGAATTTGAGAGTCACAATAGTATTACAAACAACAACAACAATAACAACAATCCTATTTTAAAAATTAGAGTATAAAATCTGTGCTTTGGGAGACTGAACAAAAGTTAAATATAAAAAGTACTCAACATTAACACTTAAAAGATTTGATATCATTAAGATATAATTTTTCCAGTCAGGTGGGGTGGTATCTGCCTATACCATAGCGTTCAGGAAGCTGAGGCAGGAGAGAGGCCTAAGAGTGCATGCCTGCCTGGGCTACATATTGAGTCAAAGCCAGCCTAGTGCTCAAAGCAAGACAGTTTTAAACAAGAAAAAGATGGGATTTTCTCTAAATTGATCTATTAATTAATGCAAAACCTATCATTGTCTTTAAGTGCATCTTTTCACAAAGTTTTAAGGTGGCATTAATATTTAATGAAAAATTCTTTTTATTTTTAAATAGTGCACAAAAATTTATCTAGTAAACTTATTTCTAGGAATTTATGTTGACAAAAATATGTACATACTGTGGAATATCTATCATAGTATTATATACAATGGTGAATTGTGAGAAACATGTCAAAATTAAATATAGAATTAATAAATTATGAAATTACTTGTAGACATTTTTATAATAATTAAAATGCTATTTTTTTTTGGCTAAAACTTTAGAAGCCAATATTATCATCATCTTATACTTTCACATTATAAATATGATTACAATAAATTGAATCACTTTGTAAAAACATTATGCAATTGGAAATTATTTCTGACAGATCAACTTTTACAGTTTTATAAGCCATTCATTTTTTTCTCCTTTGAAATGACAAAGAATAGTTGACTTCAGTCAAAATAGCACACAACCTAATCTCATAAACCACATATTTAATGTTCTTGTTTTCAGTAGGCTTTGAAAACCTTACTACTGTCACACTCAACTAGAAATAAGTTGACAACTCCTGAAGAAATTCAGAGAAAATAAATAAATACTAGTCTTCTAAAATATACAGGACTTACCTCCCTAATGTGACCATAAAATTCAAATACTTCCAATGTTCTCCCTTGAAGATATGTTAGCTTCACTCTGAGCAAATAGCAGCATTCCTTTGCATTTGCCATTACACTGAGATTCATCAGATACCTATAACACTTGCTGAAGTTACCCCTCAAATAATTCTATTTGACCAGTATGAAGTATCCTTCCTTATCTTTTTTGGTAACTTTTGGTTGAAAGTTGATTTTATTTGATATTAGAATGGATACTCCAGCTTGGGTCCATTTGCTTGGAAAATTGTTTTCCAACCTTTTATTCTGAGGTAGTGTCTGTCTTTGTCACTGAGGTGCGTTTCCTGAATGCATCAAAATGCTGGTCCTGTTTATGTATCCAGTCTCTTAGTCTATGGCTTTTTATTGAGGAATTGAGTCCATTGATGTTAAGAGATATTAAGGAAAAGTGATTGTTACTTCCTGTTATTTTTTGTTGTTAGAGGTGGTATTAAGTTTGTGTGGCTATCTTCTTTTGGGATTGTTGAAAGATTACTTTCTTGCCATTTCTACAGTGTAGTTTCTCTCCTTTTGTTGGTGTTTTCCATCTATTATCCTTTGTGGAAAGATATTGTGTAAATTTGGTTTTATCGTGGAATATCTTGTTTTCTCTGTCTATGGTAATTGAGAGTTTTGCTGGGTATAGTAGCCTGGGCTGGCATTTGTGTTCTTTTAGAGTCTGTATGACATCTGCCCAGGATCTTCTGGCTTTCATAGTCTCTGGTGAGAAGTCTGGTGTAATGCTGATAGGTCTGCCTTTATATGTTACTTTACCTTTTTCCCTTACTGCTTTTAATATTCTTTCTTTGTTTAGTGCATTTGGTATTTTGATTATTATGTGACAGAAAGAATTTCTTTTCTGGTCCAGTCTATTTGGAGTTCTGTAGGCTTCTTGTATGTTCATGGGCATCTCTTTCTTTAGGTTAGGAAAGTTTTCTTCTATAATTTTGTTGAAGAAATTTACTGGCTCTTTAAGTTGTGAATCTTCACTCTCTTCTATACTTATTATCTTTAGGTTTGGTCTTCTCATTGTGTCCTGGATTTCCTGGATGTTTTAGGTAAGGAGCATTTTGCATTTTCTTTGACCGTTGTGTCAATGTTTTCTATGGTATCTTCTGTACCTGAGATTCTCTCTTCTATCTCTCATATTTTGTTGGTGAAGCTTGCATCTATGACTCCTGATCTCTTTCCTAGCATTTCTATCTCCACAATTGTCTCCCTTTGTGATTTCTTTATTGTTTCTATTTCCATTTTTTAGATCCTGGATGATTTTATTCAATTCATTCACATTTTTGGTTGTGTTTTCTTGTAATTCTTTAAGGGATTTTTGTGTTTCCTCTTTAAGAGCTTCTAGCTGTTTACCTTTGTTCTACTGTATTTCTTTAAGGGAGTTGTTTACGTCCTTTTAAAAGTCTTCTATCATCATCATGAGAAGTGATTTTAGCTCCAAATCTCGCTTTTCCAGTGTGATAGTGTATCCAGGACTTGATATGGTGGGAGAATTAGGTTCTGATGATGCCAGGTAACCTTGGTTTCTGTTGCTTATGTTCCCGTGCGCCTCCTACCATTTGGTTATCTCTCTTGCTACCTGCCTTCCCTTTATCTGACGGAAGCCTGCACTTCCTGTGATCCTGGTTGTGTCAGAACTCCTCAGAGACCAGCTGTCTCTGGGATCCTGTGATTCAGGGATCCTGTAATCCTGAGATCCTGAGTGTGACAAAACTCCTGGGAGTCAAGCTGCCTTTGGGATCCTGAGATCCTGGTGTGACCAAGCTCCTGGGAACCTGTGTTCCTGGGTGTGTTACAGCACCTGGCATTGGAGCTGCCTCTAGATGTTGTGGGACTTGCTGAGGGGCTTGTGCCCAAAGTCTGCTCAGGGCACTGGCCCAGACCAGAAGGAACCCGTGCCACTGGTCTGGCAGTGTTCCTGTGTCCCTGGATCTCACTGGTCCCAGTTATTCTTCGTGTTGGGATAGATGCTGAGTCCTCCTCACCTGTGATCCTATGATTCTGGGCATGTTAGAGTGCCTGGGAGTGGAGCTTCCTCTGGGTATTGTGAGACTGGCCGAGGAGTTCGCACCCAAGTTCTGCCTATAATTGCCATTTTCAATGATATAATGACAACACTCCTAAGAGCTAAGTAGCACAAATGATGTACTTCCATCTAGGTAGAGAGGAGATCTACACTGCTTTGTGTAGTTAGACAAGGAAGATAAAAAAAGCAGAGGTTATTCTGTCTCATGTTAGATTGTCAATAACAAGAACAATAGGTGGTTTTAACTGTAACACATGCATTCTCAGTAATGTTAAACAACAATCCTTCTGGTTGATTTATGTCAGATTTTGACATAGTGGGAATGCCACTGGGTGATAATTAATTGGTAGTGTGTCCTCCTGTTATTGTGGCAATGTACAGAGATTGTCAGAGAAGGAGAAAAGTTTATTTTGGCTCTTGGTTTCAGAGGTTTCTGTCCACAGTTGTTTCACTTTGCTACTTTTGGGCTTGTACCAACACTGTAACTTGTGGCATACAGAACTCGATGAATCAAAGCTTCTTATCTCATGGCTTCTAGGAATCATAAAGAAGAATGAGGGAGAGGGTATTCTCACATTCACTTCAAGCACACCTCTTCTCCCTTGATGTAATTTTCCTCCATGAGGCCCTACCTACTAAGATTTTCCTAGCTCGTAAAAACACCATACTCTGGGACCAAACCTTCAACACATGGACTTTGGGGAGACATTGAAGTCCAAAACTTCAGCACTTAGTGACTAGTTTCCTTGATATATGCGACCAAGCACAAACAGCTATGGGATGCTCAAGTGTTTTGTCGTTCATGAGTTTTTCTCTACAGGCTTTTTCTTGAACTCTCTCTATATCCTAGTCTTTTAATTAATCCACCTACCCTGAGAAGAAAATAAAGGACATGGGAAAATACAGTGGGTTCAACTTTTAAATATTTTAAATTACAGGTTTTTTTAATAATGAGAATTTTAATTAATGTCAAGTGCTAAATGTACATGGCACTAAACTATATTAATGAAGATAAGTGCAGTGACTATAACTAGATGAATTGTTAAATTGGAACTAGCATTCTTGATGAATATTCTTGGAAATATCCTCAGTATGAGAAAACATTTAAAGTAATCATTGGTTAATAAAATATTTAATAACGTCACATTCACAATAGCCTAAAAATGCTTTGGAATAAAACTAGGTATGTGAAAGACTTATGCAATGAAAACTTAAAAACCACTTTCTGTAACAACCACAGCTACCCTGTTGGAATCCAATCTGATAGTTAAGTTTAGCTATGCTAAGCACCTTTTCTCGCCTAACTGCATCTAAAAAAATTCTTAAATTCTTTTCTTTTACTTTTAGAAATATAATGCATATTGATCGTGTTTTAAACATCCTCTAACTCCTTCCAGATCCTTTCACCTCCCTACCCATCCAACTTCATGTTCTCTCTCTTCCTCCATTCAAAATCCCACCAAACAAAACAAATACAAATTAAATAGGACAAACGAAACAAAACAATATCATCAACAACAAAAAATAAAACAAAAGCCCAAAAAACCTATGGAGTTCATTTTGTGTTGGCCCACAGGCTTTGGGCCTGCCCAGAGTATGCTTTCCATACAAGTGACATTCCATTGTAGAAATCTGATTTTCTCTTTACCACAGCTTCTTGGTTAGGTATAGATCCGTGTGTCTATGTCCCCCTGATATCTTTATGATCTGGTTTTTAATATGGATTTACATTATAAACCTCAGTAAACTCAGAGAGCAATAACCATGCTACAATGTGGATAGAAGGTTGTCTTCAACTTTCCTCTACCAAACAACTTAGTCCAATGCTTCATTAAGATTTTCAGGAAATAGCAGAATGTAGCCAAATCGTCATCACCATCACCACCATTGCCAGACTGTGACACCAAAGGCCTCTAGTCTAATTCCCAGTAGAGTTCTTGTTCTCCCAAGAAAGAGTCCTGTCTTCATTATCCACTTTTCTCTCATCTTTCTGATTCAAATTCCCACTCACAGGCTCACTAAGTCCTGCTTAGAGTATTCTCTGACTACTATAGTCCACAGGTCTTCATATTCTTCCTATAAACAAATATCAAAGGCCTATATATTTCATGGTCAGGTTTATCACAGTGAATAACTCTACTTCTTTTTTTCTTTTTTTCTGATTATACAACTTTTATATGTTATTGCTATCAATACAACTTATATCTTCTAACTTTTTTCTCACAGTGAACAACCTCATTTCTTTTTTTCTGATTACACAATGTTTATATGTTATTGCCATAAATATAATTTATATCTTCTAACTTTTCTTCTAACACAAACTTTCTCTTGTACTTTTAAAAAAATTTATTGATTCTCTGGAACATTCACATTATGCACCCCAATTACACTCACCTCCCAGTCTTTCCATATCTGACCCCTACCCTTGTGACCTCCATGCCCCCCAAAAAAAGTAAAAATAAAAATAAGAATTTAAAAAACAGAAAAAAAAAAAAACAAACCAAAAAACCCAATGTCCAATCTGTGTTATCCATATACTCACTGGAGCAAGATCAAACTCCCAGTGGCCATCCCCTCAAATAGAACTGAAACCATTCCCTTCTGCATCCCTACTAGAGGCCATCAATTGTGGAGCTCGATACTTTCAACATTTCTATCACATCTTTTAAGAGTTCTGTTCAGTGGCTTTCTGTTTAGGCTGTTACTTTTTGGTAGAAGGGGTTTGAGATGGGGCTAGAGGTTGTCCCAGAAGCCTTCCTTGTCCCTCCCTCTCAACTATGCATCTGTAATCATTGATGTCATAGCAAAAGTAGACTCCTTGCTTTTCACAGTCAGCAGAAGCACAGATTATAGGCCTCTGCCCAGTTTCTGGCAACATACTGACCACAAACACAGCTCCCAGCTTCATCAGGACCATGAACCTAGAAAAGGACCATGGAAGCAGCACAGCCCATGGACATCAACATGAGTTCAAGCTGCAGCACAGACCACGGATGTGGGGCTAAGGTTGGGGTGAGGAGCAGCCTAGAGCAAGAGTGGGTCAAAATGTGTCCGAATCTTGTCCCAGGATCAGCAGGAATAGGACCGCTCCTTACCAGACTAGAGCCTGCAAGTCCCAGAACACATAGCCCTGCACCCACACCTTTGCCCACTGGAGGGGCTCATGTAGCCTGGTAGCCAAGTTAAACTTCCTCTCCCCTTATAAGGTCATGTCCAACACTACCTGGAATTCTTCCTTATGCAAATGAGGCGTCCCTAGCATTTTGGACCCCACCAGTGATGTATTCTTACCCTGATAGCCCCCACTGACCCCCTAAAAGGTTTAATTAGCCTCTGTTTCCCCAGTAGAATGAACTGTATCAGTGTAGCTGCCTCCCAAGAGTCTGTTTTCATAGTGCTCAACTCAACAGAAGTAAAGCTTAAATGGCACACCAACATCCAAATGATCTTTGGTGGTAACACTGTCTACAGACATCAACACAGACCTGGCTGCACCAGGACCATGGACTTAGACGTGGCACTTGGGGACGGCACCTGGACATTACCATGGACTCAGGTGGCAGCACAGGTCACCCACATCAATATGGCCCCTGGTGGCAGCAGGGGCCAGGGATGTCAGTGTGGCATCAGGCTGTAGCATAGACTTGGGCTTCTTCATGACCTCAGTGACAACAAGAACCACAGACATCAACATGTCCAGGCCTTGTCCCAGCTGCAACTAATCCTTGGCAAGAGTGATTGAGGGGAACAAAGATTTCTTTTAACCCAGTGTCATGGTAGAGGTAGTAAGGTGGTTGGTGCTCTGGTTGCCATGTGGGAACATGTAGCTGATCATATCATTGTAGCAGATGGGAGCAGAGAGCTGAAGATAGCTGAGAGCTATCAAGCAAATTTATAAACCTTCTTCTGTCTTTTTGAGTTTCTTAACAAGCTATCTTCAATTTCAAGACTACAAAGTGATTATGATATCTATTTCTGCTTATCTTTTTATTAATTACTTTTAATTTTTTATAGTCCTCCCTCCCTGTCCACCCTCTGACAGTTTCTCATCCCATTCCTCCTCCCCCTGTCTTCCAAGAAGATGTCCCTTCTCCTCCTCTTGAGGATCAGGAGCATCTTCTCTCACTGAGGCCAGACCAGACAGTCCTCTGCTGTATATATGTCATGTTAGGGGCCTTGGACCAGCTGGTGTATGCTGCCTGGTTGGTGGTCCAGTGTCTGAGAGATCTCGGGGGTCCAGGTTAGTTGAGACTGTTGGTCTTCCTATGGGGTCACCCTCCTCCTCAGTTTTTGTCCGGCCTTTCCCTAATTCAACCACAGGGGTCCCTGACTTCAGTCCATTGGCTGGATGTAAGTATATCTGCATCTGTCTTAGCTTTTGTTGGGCCTCTCAGAGGGCAGCCATACTAGGTTCTTGTCTGTAGCACACCATACCATCAGTAATAGTGTCAGGCCTTGGGGCCTCTCCTTGAGATGGGCCCCAATTTGGGCCGGTCACTGGACCTCCTTTCCCTTAGTCTCTTCTCCATTTTTGACTGTGGGATGGCAACCCCATCCCTCCACTTGCTGCCCTGTCTTTCTACCAGATGTGGACTCTTCGTGTTCTCTCTCCCCTCTTTTTGCTGTTTATCTTAATCATTGATTTTTCTGATCTTTAAAACTAGCTGTGCCTGTATTATTTTCTTAAATCTTAAATTAATAGCCTTACTTTTTAAATAAAACAAGAGAACTTTTAAGACATTTTAAAATAATTTTAGTTTTAAATGTTTTATTTAAAAAAAATAAAAATTATTTTAATGACTTAAATGTTTAGCTGCATTTCCCCCCTCCTTTCTTTTAAGGCAGGATCTCTCTACATAACTCAGAATGGCCTCTGGCACCTGATCAACTTGTCATAGGTTTCTGAATTGGTGGATAACAGGAAGTTTGGCTTAAATGGTTTAACTCACTAATCTCATATTTTTACCTTGTAATATGTAAGAAAAGAAAAATTTTACATATATTTTTAATGTGCAAGTGTTAACACTATTCCTTCTCTTCTGAGCTATAGTTTCTAGCTATATCCTATTTTTGCTGGTAACAAAACCATTGAGCTGCAAGGGGTTTATTTAAAAAAGCAAAAACATTTCATTGTGATAAAGAACACAGGACAGAATGACAACACAGTTTTTGTTGTGAGGTGGTAACACAATTCTCTCTCACCTGTGGGATTCCATGCACGACAGTCACACTACAAGGCTTTATTTATTTATTTAAAGGAAAACCATGCTAAATATGCCACAAATGTGACCAATCTATGTGGTGAGTATATGAATGTTGGCTATGTTACCCTCTGGATGTTCCTTTGTGTTCAAAATGGCTGCAATCAAAACATGATAATGAAAGACAGCTCAATGCAGAGCTATGTAACATTTTCCAGTGTTTGAGATAATATCTGATGATAGAGTTCTTTTTTATGATGATAAGAAATTTGGGAAAAGGGATAAAAGGAAAGTAATAGACATTATTTTTCCTTTTAGTTGTCTGAATTGAAATATTTTACAGAGATTTCCTAGTCTCAGGATGGCTTGCTTTCTACCAGTGAATATTCTTCTAATATGTAATGATTGGTGGGAAGAAAATTGGTTTCCAGTATACCTTCAACCTTACACTATGATGAAATCCTCTGGAAGGTGGAACATCTAGGTAGGGTCACTACAGTGTCCCTAATTCAGTAGGTCTGAGAGGTACACACCAAGGATTTCCAATTCTAACAAGGTCCCATACATTCCTGCACTTGAATGCTGCTGCAGATGAAGCTCATACATGTAAGATTCTTTCCTGCAGTTGTTAGCACTGCAGCTGCTACAGCCACGGCAGGTTAGAGCAAGAGCTTCCTGATGTGCTCAGGAAATTACCCTTGTTTCATGGAGCTGCCTTCATAGAGGTGGCTGGAAGGCTGCCACTTCTATGTCCACTACAACAGTTGAAGGATGGGTACCTACTAAACCCTGGTCCTTACATAGAAAAAACTAGCTCTGCATTGTGGTTTACAGTTTAGATAGGCACTCAGTTCTATCAGGCCCTCCTTGTCACTTACAGAGAAACCCGGGGCTGTTCCTTTTTCTTTTTCTGTTTTCCAGCATACAGTTTTGGATATTTGGTGATGGACACAATACACACACACACACACACACACACACACACACACACACACACACACTCCTCTACACACATACACACACACACCTCAACGCACATGTATTATATGTAATAGAATATATAATAGTTAATAAAATGAGAATAATGGGTGTGTCAATGGCTCAAAAGTCTGCAGAGGGAGGAATGCTCAGTTGGAAATGTGTTCCTAGCCAGGTTGTCAGGAGGCCGAGCTCTCACTGGCTCTTTCATTCTGTAGCATGGTTGGCAGGTCATCCAGGAAAGACCACTAGCTTCCATCAAAAGGGAGCATAACTGCTGGATCAAATGAATTCAGAGCCTTTGCAATCCTATGCTGCTGCCACCAGGTGCTGTTTCTCTTTGCTGTTGAATGGGAGATCATTTGGAAACATTTGCAGTAAATGAGAATATTGGTGGCATGGTAGGTCAGATCAAATGATGCAGTTGCAATGATGTTGCAATTTTGTCCTGTAGCTGATGGAGGAGTAGGTTGTTCAGTGTTGATAGCTTCAGTTTCTTCTGTTAGAGGTAGGTGAGTAAAACAATGCTCAGGAAGCTCACCAACATGTCTCTGGGCACAAACTGAGTGCTCAGTCCCTTGAGAGCTGGGGTTCTCTATTGCTTTTCTGTTGCTGTGACAAAACACCATGACCAAAAGCAACTTATGGAAGAAAGAGTTAATTTTTGTTTTACAGTTTCAGAGGGACAAGGGTCCATCATGGTAGGGATGTCCACATGGTAGTAAGTGGCAGGCACAGTGGCCGGAGCAGAAATCTGAGCACTCATATCTTGAACTTCAAATATTAAAGCAGGTAGAAGCTATGGACTCTCAAAGCCTGCCTACAGTGACATACTTCCTCCATCAAAACTACACCTCCCAAACCTCCCCAAATAGCTCCACCTACTGATGTGTTTAAGTGCCTGTATGGAGAATTCTAAAGAGTTCTATGGGTGGCAAATGTCATTTGAATCACCATGATTCCATCTCACTCTTTTCTTGCTATAAAACAAGTATGCTACACAGAAGAATCTCTTTGCAGTATCCTCCTTGGGTCACAAATTCTGGTGGGCTGTATTCTTTTTCCCTTTGATCTTTGAAGATGCCAAACGATCAGTCATTCAACAATTTTCAAACAAGAGATAAAAACAAAATGTGATTAACTGGGGCAGTGGATGAAATGATGCAACCAGATTAAAACCCAATGAATAAACACCAGAAAGAAATCAACCCAAGAAAAAAATATCTAATGCCCACTTTTAAAAACTTGTAAATAGAACCAACGGTAGCTTCCTGTTGAAGGAGAAATGTAAATTATTCGCTCCAGTTCATATTTCAGACACTCAGTTTTATTCTTTCAGCTGTAAATTTTCATCATCATTTTAAAATAAAGAACTCATATCCTTTTCAGTATCCCTGGGATAATAATTTCATCATACACTTTTCCAACAAATTATGGTAGAGACACAGTTGGCATTTTAATTACACCAGTGCATCAGAGGTTAATGGAAGTGAGGAAATAGGTTTTTTCCTAGACAGTAGCTAACATAGAAAAGAGGCCAGAAGTAAGTCTCACTAATTATTTTGGAGGTAAAATAAGTTGTAATACCTTTGTGCACGTGACTCATTGCCAGGAATATTTTTCCTGTTGGTCTTAAATTTGAAACACAAAAATAACCATAAATCAAATCCTCTTATCCAAATGCAAGCTAAGACGAGGAAGGTCTAGATAACAGAATAGTATTTTTATATAGAATTCTACAGGGTTTTAATTCTAGAGGTATAAAATAAATCAAGATAAAAAATTAGCGTATTCTACTGCAGTTAAAGTTCAGTGTTCTGGGTAAGAGAATTCAATTCAGTAGTGTATATTGAAGTAAGTGGGTAGAGGCACATTGAAATGGTGAGATATTTTGTTCGGCATGGGTAAATTTCTGTTTATATTCATAAGGTCTGAGGCACAGGAATGAATGTTTTATTTCATTTTCCCCATCAAGTCAATTTTGTTCGTAAACTTCATGCTGGGTGGACAGCTGTGAGTTCGTTTTCTCATTTTGAAATTCTTTAGTTTTGCTTATGGTTTGAGTTAGTTCAGTCCATGGCTGCTAATCCCATGTGCTGTGCAAAACATTTTGGCAGTGGGACTTTGTGGGCAGGGAGCTTCTTCACCATACCGTGATGAAAAAGCAGAGAGAAAGCTTATGCTCATGATGTTATCTTTTCTTCTATTCCATTCAGACTCCCAGCCTAGGAGATAATGTCACCATTGTCATTCATGGTCTGTCTCACAAGGCTTTAGTTGGTATTCTCTGGAATTCCTTCACAGACGCACCAAATGGTGTGCCTTAGGGAATCATCTGGGCCCCTTCAATGCAATCTAGTTCCCCAACATCTTAGGGTTATGCTCCCTTCCACAGCTGACTCATGCTTCCTCCCATTGGTTTCCTGGTACCCAGTAGCTATAACCAGACTGGTTCAGATTCCAGCTGTTTCCACTGCAAAGGAGATGTACCTGCCATTCTCAGAGTGAGTCGCAAGGCAGCATGTTAGCAAATCCACACAAGAACAATCATGATGAAAGATTTAATGTTTTAAAAAAAGCACCACAACCTCTCATCTTGTTCGATGTGACACAAACTCTGCATTGCTGCCAATGGAGTCATATTTCAGCAAAGCTGGGATTGAGGCAGTGGCTATGGTGAAAAGTTATCACCCTTAAAACCAAAATGAAACAGGAATGGAATGTGAATATGTTGTGTTTAGTAACACAAGCTTTGAGGGGTTGTTCAGTGCCCACCAACAATATACATCTAGTTCATTTGTTGTGTTTAGTTAAGGACAAATGAAACCAAATGTGTTTCAACCTAAGCATGGCATTTTTCTGAAGTGCTTTAAGTTAGGTTTGAAGTGCTTAAGTTTTGGATTTAATCAGTTAACTAGTAGCTCTGTTAGGCATTCATTTGGCATGATAGTAAAGGTCCCTTGAACTGAAGACTTGGAGCTAGAAAGCCTGGAAAATAATATGTTCCTTAGTATCCTGGTTAATATTTTTGAAAAAAATTTATTATTTTTTACTTTATTTACACTTCAAATTTTTTCCCCTTTCCAGGTTTTTTTGTTAACTCGATACAGTCATTTCTAAAGAGGGAGTCTCAACTGAGAAAATACCTCCACCAGATTAGCCTGTGGAACATGTTTTTAGTTAATGACTGACAGAGAAGGCCAGATCACTGGGCAGTGCCACCTATGGGCAGGTCTAAGAAAGCAAGCCAAAAAAGTAAAACAAAACAAAACAAAAACAAACAAACAACAAACAAACAAGCAAAACCCAAAACGGTAAGAAGTACCTCTCCAGGGCTTCTGCTTTAGTTCCTGCCTTGAGTTCCTGCCTTGGTTTCCCTTAATGGACTGTGATCCAGGATATGTAAGTCAAATAAACCTTTTCCTCTCCAAGTTGCTTTTGGTCTTGCTGTTTTGTTACAGCAATAGAAATTCTAAGACATTTAGGGTCCATGGGAAGATGGAAAAGTCTTGTTTAGTCTTATACCTAGAAAAGTAAGTGTTAATACTTACCAGCTATTTTGGGCTGACTTCTTTTTTTTCACAATTAGATAATATTTTGCTTTCTTTTATCTGACAAAAACAAAATAAAAAAAAACCCCAAACCAAAAAAATCATAAAATCTTTTGAGGGGAGAAAACACAAGAAGGGGTGAAAGGAGAAGAACACTATGTTGACAAACATACAGGCTACATATTACACTAGTGCTAATATAAAGTTCAAAGAAATTGTGGTTGTCAGAGAAGCAGGTGTATCTGGGCAGACTAGCTAGACTTCAGAGCACAAGATGCTCATCTGTAGGGTTTGGAAGTGACTTTGGAGTTGTTCTAATGCTAGTTACTAGATTTTCTCATTTGACAGAGAAATGAACACAGATAGAAAAGGAATATGAGCCTGGACAGCCCCTCCATCAACGCTAGTCTGAAAGTAGACAATGCCTGTTTGGTGGCTCTTCAAGCACCTCCCTATGTGCCATTTGGATGAGGTTGCTGGTCAGTCATGTAGACTTTCGATCTGTCTGTCTGGAATGCACAGTGGCTAATGTCTCATCACAAAACTAGGATAAAGTGTACATGAAGAACAGTCCGACTGCTGTGTTTGTAGCCTTAGATTCTATTAACTTAATGGAATCTTCTCCTTGGAGTTAGTTTGCTGTTCTTACTTCATGGCATTCAGCTAAAGGGGTACTGTGCCTATGCCTGGGTGTCATATTCTAAGGTCATGACCTGAGAGTAGTGGTGGTGTTATACATTGCAGATTATACATTATAAGTCTCCCTCACCTCCCAAATGCTCTGAAGAAGTTCAGCACAATTTTATAAGTATGAAAGGTATGTGGGAATCAGAGGTAATTTTTTTCCCCTTGAAGTTGTTACTTCATAATGTTGTGAGTGATTATCCTTTGACTCAAGAAGTCTCTATCTTGAGAGTTCAGCTGTACCCTCTTGCAAAGGATCATTCAAACTGAGTCTGTTGACCATTTACATCTCTTCTTGGAGGGAAGAGGAGGGTAATGAGACCCCTATCTGAATATAGAGCCACACCCTACTGCTGAATGTAAGGAACTCTGTCTTAATTGGTATGGCTTCAGGGAGGGGTTAGACTGCAGTGGTTCTCAACCTGTGGGTGGCAATCCCTTTTGCAGATTGCATAGCAGATATCCTGCACATCATATATTTATACTATGATTTATAACAGTAGCAGAATTACAATTGCGAAGGAGTAACAAAATAATTTTATGGTTGGGGTCACCACAGTGTGAGGAACCATGTTAAAGAGTTGCAGCATTAGGAAGGCTGAGAACCACTGAGTTAGAGGACATAGGTCAG
>JADRCH010000229.1:4815855-4899634 GCA_019843965.1 Rhynchomys soricoides | reverse complement strand
CAGCATTAGGAAGGCTGAGAACCACTGAGTTAGAGGACATAGGTCAGCATCAGGAAGGCTGAGAACCACTGAGTTAGAGGACATAGGTCAGCATTAGGAAGGCTGAGAACCACTGAGTTAGAGGACATAGGTCAGCATTAGGAAGGCTGAGAACCACTGAGTTAGAGGACATAGGTTGGGAGAAAACTGGTGTGGGGGATTCCACCCGTGTGGCTATGGGAAAAGCCCTCAACCTTGCTAGGTAAATGTTTTTCAGGTTTGGCCTTTTGGGGGATGCACCCACAGATCCAAGGAAGTCCACTGAACTCATTAGTTACCCAGGGTGAACTTTAGTCTAATTATGCCTTGTTTTGTTGTTGGGCCATTATGAGAAGGGGTAGATGTTTTTACATGTCCATCTGGAAAGGAATTTTAGACACACACACACACACACACACACACACATACACACACACACACACGCTCGCGAGCGCCCTATGTCACATATTCATGCATCGTTTTTCCACCTAAAAGGGGACAATGCCTATATGAGGTACAGCATTTAAACTGCCATCCTTGTAACCAGATTCTTTTCTGATTATATGCTCCAAGCAATGTTGCCTCATCTACCTGAGCCATGTGAAGCAGAAAGGTGAGTAGGAAATATGCCAGCATTGATTCTACAAACCTGCTAGGACTATGAATTCTCAGAGACATCTGCAAAGTATGTTAACAGAATGTAAAGAAATATATTTACCCTAGAAATTTGATGTCTGTGGCTTCTAAAATAGATACTACGAGATGGTTAGGGACATTTTAGAATAAAGGAGAGAAAACACAGGCAAGATATAAAAGGTACAGAAGAAAAGATGGAAAAGAACAGGAGAAGGAAGATCTTAGAGTAATATGAACAATTATATTAGAAGAGAAAATGAGCCCACACCTAATGTTTACTAGAAGTTGAGAAACTCCAACTCACCCTGGATGGGCAAGATATGTGGCCCTGAAGGTCTGTTCTCTGGATCTTCACCCTTCAGCGCATCATACACATGATTGCTCAAGTCTAAGTAGAGTTAGGATAAACTGTGAGTGACAAAGTTCACTGTTACTGTTTGCTTTTAACTATGAACACAAACCCATACAATCAGTATTTATTCCTAGTGTAGACTGGTGGTTGGTCCCAGCCTTGTAGTTTTTGAAGGAACAGCCAAATATGCTAATATCTATATTTGTTCCTTTAAGCAGTGGTTCTCAACCACTGGGTTGTGACCCTTTTGGAGGTCGAATATCCGGCATCCTGCATATCTGATATTTACATTATGCTTCTTCATAGCGGAAGCAAAATTCCAATTATGAAGTAACAATGAAATAATTTTGTGGTTGGTGGCCACCACAACATGAGGAACTATTTTAAAGGGTCACAGAATTAGGAAGGTTGAGAACCACTGTTCTAAAGAAACATTTCTTGGGAATATATTGATTATTACCTCAGATTATCTTTATGTAAATATGCTGTGTGTCTTTTATTGCACCATGTTGGTTCTATTTTTAAGTAGTTTTATACCTACTCTTGACTGCTAGGGTTCCCTTTCTGGGTGAAATATGAGACCATCATTGAATGTTCTTCTAGGGGCTTCTATGTTTTTAGAATTTTGGGCTATTCTCATCAGTTTTGGGCATCTTTCATGCAGCTATACATATACTCATCCTAGTTGTAATCTTTTGGGCTTATTGCACTTCTGAGTGATCTAGAATTGTCTATAGGGACCATAGAAAAGAGGCTCTTATATCAGCCCCATGAACAAGTCCTCAAATAAATTCCAGGCTTCTCTTTTAATTTTTGAAAGAAATGGAACCTATTATTTGAATAAATTGCCATCAGACAAAAATGCTTCTGAATCTTTTGGTTCCACACTTGAGATCACTAGTCAGAATCAGTTTTCACAGTGCCCCTAATCTTGGCTATCACATCTTTAAAAATGGAAATGAAAAATCTGTCTTGTAGAACTTAAGTTTTACTAGTATGTGAAAAATACTTACAACCCATCTTGCCTTCCACAAATACGCAGTGCTAGCTTCCTTTGTATGTTTGGATTCTGCTGGGGATCACACACTGTTCACTTTAGCAACCCATGCCTCACTCCTTTAGCTCTCTTGAATAAGGCCATGTCATTCTTTTTGTTAAGTTTCTTCCATGCTATCTATAGCTCTCATAGATTGAATTTAAAATATATTATTTGAGATGTAAATGAATGAAATACTTAATAAAAAATAAATATTACTTTTACTTCCTACACTTGCAGATTTGGGATATAGGTTAGTATCTAAGTATTCTTTTAATTCTTCTAGGGCCATAAAACTTTCATTGAAATTTATTATAATACAATAGAGAGTCAAATGCAAGTGTTATGAAAACATTTTTGTAGGATGACATGGAACTATTAGATTGTATTGCTCCATAACAGTTATAGGAAAATGAAAATCTAGAGTCACTTAAAATACCTTTCCACAAACAACGAGAAAACATACCTAGGGAAGAAGGGTGGGAAGTGGCTTATCCAAAGTCAAACATGCTAATATGGGCAGATTAATATAATTCTGCAAGGTAAGACTTTTTAAAATGAGAAGACAAGAACATTTAGCTAATGGAATTTCTGTAAAACTCAAAAAGTCCTATGGCCCATTTGCTTTGAGAACTTCTATTTTAAAATAATTACTTTTATTCTGTCTGAATAATGCTTAAAGGGAGGTCAAGATAACCTTTTGCTATTTTAGTTCAATTGCTGAATTTAGATAAAAATCAAGTTATATTTTTGTAAGCCCTCTGGTTTTCTGCTTAAAACTCTTTTTTTCATCTTAGAAATACTCTCTCTACAGAGGCATAGAACAAATGTATGAGTATATCCTACAAACAGAAAATTATATTCTTTTGCCACGAACAACATTGTTAATAAGATGGAATTTGATAAAGTGGCATTTGGTTTAAGAAAACTATTTTTTGGGGGTAGGAAAACTGAAATAAAGATTTCGACTGGATTGCAACGTGTGTCTCTTAGCAGATGCTTGAAGTGAATCTGTAATGTCTCTGCATCCATAGATGTGCTTAGAATACAAACTCAGCTGGCAACAGTGGCATTCCTGGCTACCATTCTAGTTGCTGCTTTTACCTTTGTCTGAAGTTGTGCAAGTGAATGAGAAATGGACATTTTAGAAAAGTTCAGGTGCATATCCTATGAATTGTTGGGGATATGTAAGCCACTGGTTCTTAGTAAGTAGCATGTTTACATTGCACATGTATAACTGGAGATGATCTAGTCAAGGTCACTGGATAAATGCTTTCATGAGAGAGACCTTCATAGTGAGCTGAATAGTAAGGTTTTCTTTCCTACGAAGCATATATACCTCATTTCCCTCAAAGGAAATTCAACTGAAAATCTGGTCCTTTCCAATAAGCGTGTATTATTTTCACCAGAGGACTGTGGAATTGCTTTCAAATCTCACACCTGGAACATTCCCCAAGAGCTTGTTAAAGTTTCACGAGCTCATGTGTCATCTTTTGTTAACAGCTTCCTGCATCTCCTCCCCCTGAATGTTCTATGTCCACACAACTCTCCCAGTATTTAAAGAATTTTTAGAGAAGGGAGGTGGCCTTCAAGCTTCAACTGGGCCAAATTCCACAGCTGGCCCACACACATTGCTTTAAGTCTCCAGCGATGGGCTTGGGGAGGTCAAAGCCACATGTTTGCAGATTATATTTAGGCCTTTTATCAAAGATGTGGATTCTCATCATGGGTGTAAATCCTTCATTGTGAATGTTTAAAGTTGTTCACAGAAAAGCAAAGCCTTTGGGTTTTCAAACACTGGGATTTTATTTTGTCTGGGTTTGAAGGTTCAAAGTGATGATATCTCTGGGAGCATTAAAAATAATAGAAAATAGAAGAAAAACAAAGAGCATCACCGCAGTTTCTCATAATCATGTGGGAGTTGAGTGACTGAGTATGATGCTCATAGTTCTGGAATTAGAAGGGCAGAAGTGGTCAATGTCACCATAACCTCAAACTATTTACCAACTCCAACTCCAGATGAAGGAAACAGAATATGCTGTCATGCTTAAAGTGCCCAGGATCAACCCACCACTCCTGTCTTATCTGAGTAAGGAATTTCATAGATCAAAATTCACATTTTAACGCATTAATCTCACTCCCCCCTTTGCCTCCCAGTATAGTTTACCATCATTTGGTTGGCAAAGTTGAGTCGAGGAGAGTGATGTCTTTTCTTGCTCAGGGTCTTACATCAAAGAGCAGAACCGAGATCTAACAGTCTGAGAGAATGAACCAAGCTTTATTCCAGAATACAGCCCAGCACACAGAATTGTTGACAGATTTCAGAGGCATTTCACAGGAGAATTCCAAATAATGACTTGAACAGCTGTTTCATTTGTATACCTCTCTCAGAAACTACTCCTAAAGATAGCATCATTTAGTTAGATGTCAAAGTCTAGGGTATTTACTGCAGTAGGTCCTTTCTCTCTGCAAGGATTAATACTGAATCTTTAGCTCTTTGCACAATCTTCTTTCCAGATTTACAAGGCCCCAGTGACCTCTGTCTTCTCCTAGGTTAAAAGAATGCCATTAGACAGTTCTTTCTGGTTGAAATAACCTATAACTAGGTGATCAAGAAACAGAAAGAACTGACCCCAAAACTTGAGTAGAATTTGTAGATTTTTCTCTGCTTAAGTGACTTAAGTTTGTCCTCAATTCATTTAAGTCCCAGAAATGGAAAGGGTGTGGCAGAAGGCTATTGATTTGTGCAGTTCTGTAACTATCCTAGGGCATGGTCTGGTATTAGAGTCTGGTTAGTGGAGATAAGGTGTTTAACATGTCAGCCAATGAACAAGAGCAGGTGGTTTGACTGGTGAGAAAAGTCTTAAGCTTATTTTACACATTGCTTTTGCCTTTCGTGTTCTTGGAGCTTTGGCAGTGAGAAAAATGACACCAGTTAAGTGGAAGCTCTCTAATTTCATTATTTCTTCTGTAGAAATGGAAATTAAGGTATCAATAGTATAGGTCATTGGTTATATTAAGTCAATAAAGGTTACAATGCCTAGGCAAGTGTCATCCATCTAATACTACTAATATTCTTACTATAAGTGATAATAAACAATTGTGTCACACAATTGTGTCACACTAGAACTGTCAGTGAGAGAACAGAGAACTTGAAGTTGACTGATAATTCAGCTTTCCCCAGGAGTTTATTTCATGCTCTTTCTAAGACTATGTAGTGCCATCACAGAAACACCTAAAGGAGTGCTTCACCAAAACCCTAGGCATTTAATCAAGCCAATCAAATTAACAACCAAAAATTACTCACACAGGTCCACTACTTGTCAACTAGATATGAGGGGATGCCACTTTAGGTCATAATATGGTTTCTCTGGTCCCTAATGTTTCATGTTTATGTCATAAGGCAAAATACACTTAGTCCATCTCTAAAAGTCTCCCAATTTTGAGTGGTTATAGGATTGTTCAGAAGCCCAAAGTTCAAAGACTACTTTTAGACTCAAGACAATTTCATAACTATGGGCCTTGGCAAAATGATAATTAAAAAGTATTCTTACAGCAAACAATGTCCCAGAATAGTCATTCCCATTTAAAAGAGGAGAGAAAGAAAGAGAGAGAGAGAGAGAGAGAGAGAGAGAGAGAGAGAGAGAGAGAATCAAAAGCCAAACCAAGACAAGACCCAGCAGAGTAAACAACAAACTCTACAACTCCATATACATTATCTGGGGCTTCAATAGGTCCTGCTCTTCTGGTGCCATTGTCTTCAGCAATTGTGGCCTCACTCTTGGGCTGGTTCTACTTGCTTCCTCTAGCTTTCCTCCAATATCCTTGAGTGCTTAATGTAACTTCGGTTTACATTCACTACGTACTAATGTATGGACTTCTTAGGAGCTTCATGTAAGGACTCTCATTCTTGAATATCTTGTTTGGTCTTAAAGGCTTTTTGGCACTTTAGTTAGAGCCTTCTTGACTTCTCACTCTTCCATCATGGACACCTACAAAATCAGCACCATGTGGAGGACACAAATTTCTGCTGCCAGCTTGAGAAAATCCAATCTCCATGGCTTACAACTGTAGCAGCTTTTGTGCTCCTATGCAGCTGCACCAGGGAAAACACTTCCCTGAGTGTCTATGCTTAAGCAGGAAATTCTGGTGTCTTTGTTTCCTCGGGTACTCTCATTTCAAATAAAATCGATTTTTTTTTTTTTTTTTTTTACAATTTTGAGCCTTTGGTAGATGGAGTCTTGCTCTCAGAGCAACTATCCTATTAATTTAGTGAAAAGTGTAAGGTTCCTATTTAATTACTTTAATATCTTTAATAGTTTCAGCTTCATTGTTAGCATCTACCCTGTTTTCAACATTAACTAGGTCAATGTTCTTTCCTTGCCAAAATATACATCTTTCATAACTTTCTTCTCTCTTGCATTGTAAGTTTGACTAAAAGCAGTCAGTAGTAACTATGCTAAAACCTGGAAATTATGAAGACTTGACAGATCCTTTGCCAAAAAAAATGTAGTCAATTACTTCTGAATTCAGTTTTATTCAAATTGTTAACTTGTTTTTAAGGAAAGCATGATAATAGAAGTTTTCATGGAGATAGAGGCATGTGGTTGGGACTCTTTACATCTTCATATAATGGTGGAACAGAAAGAAGAGAAAGGGCTCATCTTATTGATTAACCTAAACCTTTAAACCTGTGATTACTGTTTTGAGGAGTAGCTGCTGTGCTACTGTTAGTGTGTGAGTTAAGTTTAGAAATGATAATTAAGTAACATATAATTTATGTAGGGAGCATGCTCCAAAACACCAGTCATAGTTGCAGAGAAGCTGGGAGGAGAAGCAAGTGATTTTAGGTGAAGCCTAAGCTTCAGCTTCATCCCACAGGAGAATTCTACTACAGAAGACTTTTCTACACTCAATACTAGATAGTCATTGGCTACATGTTTCTGTGAGGGTGAGGAGTGATAGATGACGGTGTCAAAGGTTCAGTGCACATACATGTTTTTGAGAATATGGAGAAAACACCTCCAAGCGCAGTAGATTAATTCTTTGAAGAGACCCAGCAGAGTAGGCTATTTGTAAATGGGATATGAGGAACTTTTAGCACAGTACCAACTGTGTCCTAATGACCCTGGAGAATTCTAAATCCTGGTCTATAAATTTGATCACTTATTGAAATTTGTAACTTCTTCAATATCAAAAGTTCACCAGTGTCAATGTGTTTTTTTGTTGTTTGTTTGTTTTCAAGACAGAGTTTCTCTGTGTAGCCCTGGCTGTCCTAGAACTCACTTGGTAGACCAGGATGGCCTTGAACTCAGAGACAAACCTTTCTCTGCCTCCTGAGTGTTAGGATTAAAGGTGTGATCTGCCATGCCTGGTTATCAATGTTTTCCTACAAGTTAAGGTGATCTTTAGTAGATATGGGGAGACTGTCTTGTGGCCTCAGATTGAGTCCTATGACTGTTGCTACTCTTATGGCTGTTCCTACTGCCTTTTGCTTAGCTGAAGGTTAGTACTCAGGGAAAACTGCATCAGATAAGACTTTCTAGAGTAGAAAAGGTACAGTTGCCATTGGAAGATCTCTGGATATAAAATGAGATGATAACCAGACCATAGAGCAGGCAGGATGTCTCTCTTAGGGTGTCTTCTGTGATTTCTTCCCATGGCCCACACAGTTTAAAGACCTTAAAAAAGTGTTAGACAAATAAATAATTTCATGACATGTGAATAACTTTAAAATTATATATTAAGTCCATCTTTCTGAACAGTCAAGCAACAATAACCCCTAAAGTTACCATTTCTAAGAGTTATCCTCATGAAACCCATTCCTAAGTATGCTATCAGGTCTTTATATAATTTTAGAAAAATGCTTCTGTAGAGGTAAAAATCTCTAGTCTCCATTTGAGAAAACAAACCTCTTATTAATTAGGGTTCATTGTCTTCTCCATGGAATTCTATATTTTTATGCCCTCAGATGCTGTGTGATGCAAGGCTTCCCAATATGCTTACTCTGGCTTAACACTCATCATAGTAGACACAACAGTAAAAAATAATGAGCAGAATGGCCAACACACACACACACACACACACACACACACACACACACACACACCACACACATACATACACACACCACAGACAGACAAAAGGACATAAATTCATACATTTAAAAACTATTATCAGATATGGTGTGGGCTATATTTAACTATAATCCATTAGAGTACTCCAATAATAATTTGTGTTTTGCAGAGAGAGCCATAGTTTTAGGCATTTCACATTGTCTTTCAAACTTGAGCCCTATAAAGAGACTATTTGTTCAACCAAATCATTTCTTTATCCTTTTGGAGTCATAATCATATCCATGCTCCTAAGTCCCTTTTACTGTTAAATTACAGCCATGTAGATGAGGTTTTGGCCAAGGAATTGTGGGCAAAAGCTCTATGTGCTCTACTTAGCTCTTATCTC
The DNA here is from genome assembly GCA_019843965.1 of Rhynchomys soricoides. Lineage (NCBI taxonomy): Eukaryota > Metazoa > Chordata > Mammalia > Rodentia > Muridae > Rhynchomys > Rhynchomys soricoides. Next base: position 4,891,130 of record JADRCH010000229.1, on the reverse strand, counting down.
CATAACATTTCCCTGGAATTCTCTATCAATTTGTATTTCCCAACTTCCAGTTGAGCATTTGTACTTACATAACCATATAAGACAAAAACCAAGACTTTTTATAGTCCTTGGTTCATGAATGACTACGTGGAATGAGTGCCTGCTTGCCAGTAACAATTGAACTAAAATGAGTAAAAACCTGGATAACATACATTAGGCCGCAGGGTCTCAAGGATCTTCTTATTAACAGTAACAATATCTTTTGACACACCTGAAATAAAAAGTGGCCTAAATTTGGGCACACGTTTTTCATTGGCTCTTTCCTTTACCATACAGCACCCAAATTACTTATAAATCCTCATCAAGCTTTTAATCTCTGTGGCTTCTGGTATATGTAATGAGGTAGGGAGACAGCAGGGAAGATCATTTGTACATACAAATACATTGTTTTATGTCTCTCCTGGACACCAGTTGTTCTCAACTCTGAGCTCAGTTTGTTTTTCTATAAGAATAATATTGTTTATTTTGTAATTTAGTAATTAAGATTGACTAAATAGTCATGTAGGCTAGCTTCCTTCTTTCATGTGTGTTTTCTAATATATTTAGTGAAGAAATGCTTTTAATGATATGTTTTCAATAGTCCTCACATCATCTCTCCATCCCTTTCCATTTCATTAGAACAGACCTTTATTATTTCTTATCTGGATTAATGTCATAGCCTTGTGACTCTTTAGCCACTTCCAAATTCTTCTGTCTTTCTGCCAGATTAATCTTTTCAAATCTCTCTTCTGATTATATCATTCCATTATTCTGGAACCTTCAACAATGCCTCATTGCTGGCCAGAAACTCTCCCGATTCCTTGCAAAGCACACATGATGCTCCTGACTTGGTTCCAACCCAGATCTCTAGCCTTAGTTCTCACTGGTCTTTCCATAACCTACACTCTAGCCAATTGGGGTTGTTTGTCATTCCCCAATGTGCAGTAGTTTCTCTGTCCTTGCCTTTTGCACTCTTTACGGGATGTCTCTCACTTCATGATTTCCTAAATGCTCACTGCTGCTTGACAAATCACTGTATCCTTCAAGGTCAGGTCAAATACCCCCATGAAACCTTTCTGGCTCTTCTCTGAAGAGGGATTCCAAGAGCACTCTGCATGCTCCTTTTTAGGGTGTATGGCATCTTATTATGATATGTATAAGTAATGAATTATAGTGAACTTTGGTGTCAGATAATAAGAGGGGTGAATCTGAATTCTGGTTTTTATTACTTTGGTGAGATTTGGTGCAAATTATTTATCTTCTCCCAGCCTCAATTTTTCCTTGAATTAAATAAGAGTGACCAATTTCACCTAACTCAGATGGCTACTTTACATATTAAATGAGAAGAAATGCATAAAAATTTTACAATATCATATTAGTTTATATATGACCTTCATGTGAAATTACTTTTAACTGGAAAGCATGTTTTATTCATTTTTGCATGTATGTCCTTCAAAATACTTTATTTAGGATTTTATATATAGCATATACTAAAGTATTTGTTGGATTATTAAATATTTTAAGATAATAAATAGCATTGAAAAAAATGCCAATGCCTGCCTTACACTTAGATCTTACATAAACATTGATCTCGTCAGTATAGATTTGCCTTTGTCTTCTCAATACACTTTCATTCTTTAATCTCAATGTTGAAAAGCCTACTATCTGCTTATACTCATGTACCATTCCCTCAGTACAGAACATCCAGATCCACTAAAATTTCTATCAATTTTATCTTGAGTATTTTGATGAACATGATGCTTTACTTACTTGAATATGGAAGTCTCCACGAAGTTCTAGAAGTTCCACATAACATTTGATAGCACTGTTATTAAGGAACTTAGATTTTTTTTCATTCGTTCATCTTGAAGGTAAAGTATGTGCCCATTCACACCACATGTGCACTCAAGTAGAAGAATAAGACTTTTGTTTTGCAAACACATCAAATTTCTTATGAATGAGGAACCTTATTTTTTGCCTTGAAGCCTACGTGAGAACAAGTAAACAGAGGGAGGAGTTTGGGATGATGACTGTAGTGAGAAAAAGAGCTCATTGTTTTCTGTGATTGTGCCAATGAGAAATGAAACTAAGATATGAAAGACCCCATCTTTGGCCTGCAGAGAAAAATGAGAGGGTATTGCTCTCCCAGTGGGTTGTTCTGAAGCAGCGTAGTATTAAGGAATGACACAATCTCTTTCTTGGAAGAGTCTGGCTGGGTGTTGTGCCATTTTCCGAAAGTGTGGATGACAGTATGCTTGGAAAAATCACTCTGTGGAAAGTTCCTAATTCCCTTAAGCTTTGCCAGAAGAGAATCCAGAGGGCAAAGGGAAACCTAAGTATGAATGTATATGCTTCTGTCCATCATGGTGTAGAAAGAGCAGTGTGCCTGGGACCTTTAAAGGCAAATTGATCTGACCCCATAGGGACTGCATCCATTTAGATAGAATCAGACAGTCTAGAAGATTCTTGTGTCCAGCATTCCATCTTGTTGTGATTGATGGTTGAGTATTTAATGAAAAACAGAATAAAGGTGCAAAGGAGCAGATTATCATGAGCTGCGGTCAATCAGAGAAGCTATTCAAACTTCAGATGAAAATGGAGCATGGCTATTTACACAATGCTCTTGAAGATGCCATTGCCAATGAGCACCCAAGCTTGTGTAATGTATGGCTGATAGAAATTCGTTTATAGCTTCAGATTCTTTTGTTGTCCACATTGATGAAGAAGGTGGTGCTGGATTGTGCAGTCTAATATAGGAACACTATCTGTCTCTATCTTTCTGTCTCTGTCACACATAATTCATTCACCCACTTCTGTAGTTCTCGGAGTAGGGATCTGCTCCTTTCTACTTTGGTGTCTTGGTTCTACAATGTCTCTCTTAGTCCTCACATACTCTATATCCCAGATAGCTTTTTCTGGAAACCATATTAACCTACACAAAAGGAAACAGGTTCTTTGGCTGATTGGCAAAGTGTAAGTCAGCTTTCTGTCTTCAAAAGGCCAAATGATATCAAGGTATGGTGGTACATACCCTACTGACAGCACTTGAGGGGTTGATGTGGGAGGATCATGGATTCCAGGCCATCCTGGCTCACAAGGCAAAACTCAGTTTTAAAAACAAAACAAAGAAAATCAAACCAAAACAAAACCAGACCTTGTGTAGCTGACCTGAAATCCCAAGCTATTTGGGAAGCTGAGGCAGAAGGATCACAAATATATGGCTTCCCTGGCCTACAGAGTGAGTTCAAGGCTGAATCTTCCTGAAGAAATATTAGAACGAAGTTGAGGATATATCTTAAGGGTAGACTGCTGGCCTACCATATGTGAGGTCCTAGGTTAAATCTCCAGTCCCAAAGAAAACAAGTACAATCCCAGTTTTTTTTTTGTGTGTGTGTGTGTGTGTGTGTGTGTGCACGTGTATGTGTGCATGTGTGTGTGAGTGTGTGTGTGTGTGTGTGTGTATGTAAAATAGAAAGCCAAATGAGGGTAAGATGATGAGCTTAAATGTTGGTCAAACTGGTAGCAGATGAAATGGCATTATTACGATTATGTTTATGATTATTATCATTGTCATGATAAGAAATCCACTGTCTGAGATTGCCTAATCCCCAACTCTACCCACAAGAAAGCATATCTTGTCATGGCTTCTTTCAAGTGATTTTTGAAACAATAGTCTGGAAGCCTTGGCAGTCAAGAAACCAATAAGGCTCATCAGAATTGCTGATAGAAAAATGTCAATGATTCCATCCTAAAAGACATCTAAGGGGAGACACTTTTTCAATGATCAGACAGGAATGAATACACATTGAATTCTAAGCAACTCAAGCCAGTGACTGGAGAATGTGGCTGTAATTTGGATACCAATGCTAATTTTAACTACTGCCATAAAAACACAACAAAGTTCTTTATACTAAGTTCAGTTCTTTAATCCCATAAGAGTCCATGACCTCATCCTCTAATGTGGAGAAGCTGCGTGCAAATTCCTCTTGGCCCTGGGGTGCCTACGTGGTTAACTAGAAGCACACATGAGTTCAGTTATTTGAATTGGAAACAGACCTGAGTGAACAGCTATCTGCATTATGTTTCACTATCTCCACGTCCAACAAGTTATCAGCGGGTTGTGTGGAATGAAAAGGTCTTCCAGGCTTCTGGTCTCATCTCTGCCTAGTGATTTAATCTGAGAGCCCAGATCATAAATTGGACTTAATGTCAAACAGCAGCCAAGGCTGAGAACCCGCCTGGGTGTGCTGGGCTGCAGGCTGACTAACCCGTAGGCACACTGTCAGGTCCAGGTCATCTGCTGTCAGGGCTCTGCTCCCCGTGGGAGGTCCAGGTTTTGAGCATTGCAACAGTCTAGACAGGAGGTGACAAACACAGCGACCTTTGGGAGGAGACTGATCTCTCTGTTTTGTGACAGGAGGCCTTTCCCCGAACAGTCTTGGAAGGAACAATCTAGAAATTTCATCATTAGACAGTGGGATTAAACCTGTGGATCTGCTCCACCCAAACTAGAATGCCAAAGAGATTTTTCTCAATGTTTTCTCAGAGCTAAAGGAGATGTTTGTTTATTCCATCATTCTCCTGAAATGTTTGCTTCAAGCTGCAGGAGCCAGAGAAGAGGAGAAAAGGGGCAAAGAAGATACTTTAAATGGTCCTCTGACCTGAGGCCAATGCTAGGTGCTTTAACTTTCTGTGTCTCCCCTTCCCCTCCTCCCTCCCTTTTCTTCTCTTCTCTCTTTTCTCTTTCTCTCCTTCCTTCCTTCCTTCCTCTTTCCTTCCTTTCCTCCCTTTCTTCCTTTTCCTTTGTGTTTTTTTGTTGACTGAGACAGTGTCTTGCTACATCATAGTCTAAACTGGTCTCAAACTAGTGATTCTCCTGCCTCAGCTTCCTGAGTTCTGGGATTACAGGCATGCACCACCATGCTTGGTTTATTTCACTTAAAGCTCATAGGAGGCTTACATCCCCACCTCATTTTGTATAGGAAAATTAGAAGCTCACAATGATCAGCTCCTATCCAAGGTTATGCTGCATGTAACTGTTAGGCTTCATTTTATTTTAATATTATAGCGAAATCTTTTTTTCTCATGGTCTAGTTTTCTTAAGTAGAAGGAAGATTTCAGCTTTCTTTGGAACTCAGAATGTTGCATTATGTTAAAATAACTAAAAATGATCCTTCTATTTTTCTTAAAACCATATAGCTTTAAGTAAAACTCCTGTGGCTTTGGAAAGTAGTTCCTGAAAGAGAAGGGTGGGCGTGTAGTGAGGGAGGTACAGTAGTCTGAGCCACGCTAGCATGTCCTGAAGTGTATTCCACGGATGCGAGGCCCCAGACATTCTGTGCACCAAAAACTCTTCTGGAACTTGACTAAATATCTGCTTTGTGGAATGCAGGGATTGTACTCACACTCTGTGGAGACCCAGGTCCCTTCCATGTTACCCTGTGCAATGCTTAATATCACTTAGGGCTAGTTTTCTGTGGACCTCAGTTTATAGACACTTGTGCAAACTTCACTGGTTCTAATGTTTCCCTGAATCTAAACGTACAGGTTTATTAATTTGAGGAGTGTTAACAGGGTCAGTTACAGAAAATTTCAGTCACTTCCTTTGGCCTGTTAGCAAATACAAAGCTCAAAGCTTCACTCTGAGTACAGTTCAGAGAGAACGGTTGAGATGTGCCAAGCTTGGAGAAAAGGCTGGACTACAGTCTTCTGAAACACACAGCACATGCTTTCTTACACCCATAGGCCTAGAATATTTACACAGATCACCTTTTGATAACCTCTCATTATTAAGCACAAAGATGGCACACACAGAGGTCATTTACGTTCTTCTGATTAAAAAAAAAAAAGACCAAGGACTGAAGGAGCTGAAGGGATTTGCAACCCAATAGAAAGAACAACAATATTAACCAACCAACCACCCCCAGATCTCCCAGAGACTACACCACCAACCAAAGAGTACACGTGAGGGGACCCCATGGCTCCAGCGGCATATGTAGCAGAGGATGGCCTTATCCGGCATTAGTGGGAGGAGAGGCCCTTGGTCCTGTGAAGGTTCGATGCCCCAGTGCAGGGGAGATGCCAGAGCAGGAAGGTAGGAGTAGGTGTGTGGGTGGGAGAACACCCTCATAGAAGGAGGGGGAGGGGAGATGGGATAGGGTTTTTTTTGGGGGGGGGGACCTGGAAAGGAGATTACATTCGAAATGTAAATAAAGAAAATATCCAATTAAAAAAAAAAAAAGACCAAAGTACAACATGCTTTCTCTCTTCTCCCTACTCCCTTGACATTCCTTTTCTACTTTTCTTCTCTCTGCCGTGTACCCTTTCCCTTCACAGCTGACTATAGCCACAGTTTGTTACCTGGGCAATTTGCCATTCTGGGAATAGATGCGCTAATGCTATACACATAACTCTATCCAAAGTCTTTAACTATCTCAAAGCTAGACTTCATATGTGTTAGACTGGCCATCTGAAAACAAGATTCCTATTGAGAGTAAATCAGGTTTTGGGATTAATAAAATTTCCCCTGCTTGGAAATGAGTTTTAGCCAGTACCTTATTCTATAGAATGTCAAATAAAATTAGGCCATTCCTTTAGTTATTTATTTTGGATTTGTTCATGTGTTTAATAGTACACTAGAGATGTTCTTTATTTGATTTAAAATAATTATATTTATATAGAAAAGGAGGTTTCAAAGCTAGTGGGGATTATGTAAGTGTATATCCTACTTTGGCTGCCTCAAGATGTTTATTGATTTATTTAGTGGCAATAAAACATTTCACATGGACTGCCTTTTTCAAGGAGAATAATATGTGCTCTGAGATTTTTCTCTAAATGTATCAAGAGGCACAATTTCTATTTTATTTGTGCTGATAGACCAAAAACCCAACCTCTCAGGCTTTCAGTTCAGCTTCTCCAGCAGGAAGCGCTGAGAATCTGTTGCCCAGGTACACAACACATCCCAGTCTGAAAGCATCTGCCAAAGCAAGCGGTAGTCTTTAGAAAAATGAAGCAGGTCACTGACCTTTTGATTTTTTTCTACACTCAGGATTGTATTCCCAGGAGGAGCAAAGTAGTTTTGAAGCAGCCTGGAAGGGTGGCAAGACAGACCTACTCTGACAAGTGGGGTTTTTGGATCGTTCTACACTGACTGCTTGGTTTGCACTAGGGAGCAGGAGCCCCCTACTTCAAAAACAAGAGACTGAGTTTTGTTTTCTTTTCCTCTTCATGTCATTATAGCAAGTTTCCTTCCTTGTGTTATATGGCAGATTCTTCATAGGCAGATTCTAATTACTCTATGGAAGGTGGTATAGGTCGCAGCAGAGTGGCAGGTAAAACTTACAGACAGTGGATCCTAGCAGGTGAGATTAAAAGATTGCCTATTGTGTTATGGAGGAGAAAAGAACTGTGTCCCCTAGTCTGAGTATACTCTTTTATCCTTCCAACTGAACCCGATTACCCACAAATCCTTCCACCTCAACTCTTTCAGTGAGTGTGTGTGTGTGTGTGTGTGTGTGTGTATGCTTGTATGTGTTTAGGGTAGATGTAAAGGTAGGTGTGTGTGTGCAGGTACGTGTATACCTATGAAAGCAGACCAGAAGATAGCCTTGGGTATTGTTCTCTAGGAGCTGTGCACCTTTTGTTTTGGTGACAGTCTTCCACCTGTCTGGTACTCTCTGAGTGACACAGATGTCTCATTTAAGGCTAAGAACTTCAAAATCTCCTATTCTCTATACATTGACCAATCATTAACTGCCATCTGCTGCAAGAAGGCACATCTTTGACAAGAGTTGAGATATGCACTCATAAGTCATTAGAAGTCAGTCTAATACTATGTCTATTTAGCATAATAATTGTGTAGGTTCTGCCCTAGAGCCTATGGCCTATCTAACCACAGACTCTTGGCCTAGTTAAAAGTACCAGGTATATCCATCTTTTGGAACAGGTTTTAAAGTCAGCCATAAAGTAGTGGGTTGTTTCCAAGACATTTGTGCCACTGCTATACAAGTTATCTTAAGACAGGTTATTACTACAGCTTGCAGGATTCAGTGCTGGCTTAGTCTGATGATTATTCTTCTACTCTGGTAGTGAGTACAGTACCTTCTAGCACTATGTAAATGATCTAATAAGTATGAAAGGTCTAGATCTTGAAACTTGATTTCTCCATGTCTTATAACCCAAATATGTGGTGTTTTCAGCAACATAATGTTACTATGAAGTTCTCTCCTCTCTCTCTCTCTCTCTCTCTCTCTCTCTCTGTGTGTGTGTCTGTGTGACTGAGACTAATGCCAATATCTTGTAATGCTTGAATATCTATGTGGCCTCATTGACTGACAACTCCAAAACAGGGCACCCACTACTGGAACTCGAATTTATATTTGATAGCTTATAAGGACTGGGAAAAGTATTATCCCTCATTACAGGATACCTCACTTAAACTCCCTTTACCAAATGATATGTATATATTTTAGGAAGCTTCTACAGTAGTAAGTTTCCATTTAGCTTTTCCAAACATCTTCAGTGTTAGCTATCTTTCCCTAATTCTCTCCCCTCCCCCATCCTCCTTGTCCACCTCAGCTTAGCCTTTCTTTTATATCATTATTTCCTCTCTCCCCTTTCTTCTTTCCTGACTACTGTGGCTAGATTTTTTTGATTGAATATTTCCTTTATTTACATTTCAAATGTTATCTCCTTTCCCAGTCCCCCCAGAAACCCTCTATCCCATCCCCCTGCTTATATGAGGGGGTTCCCCCACCCACCAACCTACTCCTGCCTCCCCACCCTGGCATTTCCCTGCACTAGGGCATCAAACTTTCACAGGACCAAGGGCCTCTCCTCTCATTGATGCCCAACAAGACCATCTTCTCCTACCTATGAGGCTTGAGCCATGGGTCCCTCCATGTGTACACTTTGGTTGGTTGTTTAGTCCCTGGGAGTTCTCGGGGGTCTAGTTTGTTGATATTGATGTTTTTCCTATGGGGCTGCAAACCCCTTCAGCTATACCTCTTCATGAAAAGTCTTGGGAAGATCAGGAATTCAAGGTCCATACCTAAATATAGTAAAAGCAATATACAGCAAACCAGTAGCTGTACTGGCTAGTTTGGTGTGTCAACTTGACACGAGCTGAAGTTATCACAGAGAAAGGAGTTTCAGTTGAAAAAATGCCTCCATGAGATCCAGCAGTAAGGCATTTTCTCAATTAGAGATCAAGGGGGGAGAGCCCCTTGTGAGTGGTACCATCTGTGGGCTGGTAGTCTTGGGTTCTATAAGAAGGCAGGCTGAGCAAGCCAGGAGAAGCAAACAAGCCAGTAAGTAACATTCCTCCATGGCCTCTGCGTCAGCTCCTGCTCCTTGACCTGCTTGAGTTCCAGTCCTGACTTCCTTTCGTGATGAACAACAGCATGGAAGTGCAAGCTCTATAAACCCTTTCCTCCCCAACTTGCATCTTGGTCATGATGTTTGTGCAGGAATAGAAACCCTGACTAAGACAGTAGCCAACATCAAACTAAATAGAAAGAAACTTGAAGCAATCTCACTAAAATCAGGGACTAGACAAGGCTGCCTACTTTCTCCCTATCTATTCAAAATACTATTCAGAGTCCTAGCCAAAGCAATTAGACAACAAAAGGAGGTCAAAGGGGTACAAATTAGAAAGGAAGAAGTCAAAATATCACTATTTGCAGATGATATGATAGTATATTTAAGTGACCCCAAAAATTCCACCAGAGAACTCTTACAACTGATAAACAACTTCAGCAAAGTGGCTGGATACAAAATTAACTCAAGCAAATCAGTAGCCTTCCTCCACTCAAAGGATATACAAACTGAGAAAGAAATTAGGGAAACAACGCCCTTTACAATAGTCACAAATAAAATAAGATACCTTGGTGTGACTCTAACCAAGCAAGTGAAAGATCTGTATGACAAGAACTTCAAGTCTCTGAAGAAAGAAATCGAAGATCTCAGAAGATGGAAAGATCTCCTATGCTCATGGACTGGCAGAATTAACATAGTACAAATGGCCATCCTGCTGAAAGCAATCTACAGATTCAATGCAATCCCCATCAAAATTTCAACTCAATTTTTCATACAGTTAGAAAAAGCAATTCTCAAATTCATTTGGAATAACAAAAAACCCAGGATAGTGAAAACTATTCTCAACAATAAAAGAACTTCTGGGGAATCACCATTCCGGATCTCAAGCTGTATTACAAAGCAATAGTGATAAAAACTGTATGGTATTGGTACAGTGACAGGCAGGCAGATAAATTGAATAGAATTGAAGATCTAGAAAAGAACCCACACAACTATCGTCACTTGATCTTTGACAAAGGAGCTAAAACCATCCAGTGGAAAAAAGACAGCATTTTCTACAACGGGTGCTGGTTCAACTGGCTGTCAACATGTAGAAGAATGCTCGACGATCTATTCTTATCTTCTTGTACAAAGCTCAAGTCCCAGTGGATCAAGGACCTCCACATAAAACCAGATACACCAAAACTAATAGAAGAGAAAGTGAGGAAGAGCCTTGAACACATGGGCCCAGGGGAAAATTTCTTGAACAGAACACCAATGGCTTATGTGCTAAGATCACAAACAGACAAGTGGGACCTCATAAAATTGCAGTGCTTAATTTTACGTTAACTGGACTCAATCTAGAGTCATTGAGGAGGAGGACCCTCAATTGAGCAAATGCCTCTAAAAGAGTCATTTATAAAATCTATTTTGCACTTTTGATTGATTATTGATGTGGCTGGGTCCAATTCATTGTAGGTGGTGCCACTACTGGGCTGGTGGTCATGGGTGTTACAAGAATGTAGGCTGAGCAAGCCAAGAAAGCAAGCCAGTGAGCAGAATTATGTGGGCTTCTGCATCAGTTCCTGGCATGACTTCTCAGCATGATAGATTACAAACTACAAATGATAGAAACAAGACCTATCTTTTCCAAGCTGCTTTTGGTCATGGTATTTTATCACAGTAATAGAAATTATAACTAAAACACTGACTTCTATAGATCCTCCAATTCAAACATATATATCTAAAAATTCAAAGCTAGCATCCACAAATCATAAAAAAAAAAAAAAAACCCAACCAAACAATACATGGTATTTAGTTTTTTTTTTGGTTTTTTTTTTAGGTCATGATTATCTCAGAATGGTTGTTTTCAGATCCATCAATTTACCTGCACATTTCATTATTTTAGTTTCTTCACAGCTGTATAATATTCCACTGTGTAAACGTATTACATTTCAATTATTTATCAATTCATGGACATCTAGGCTATTTTTATTTCTTGGGTATTGTGAATAGAGCATCAACAAATGTGTATGAGCAATTATCTCTACAGTAAAATATAGAGTCTTTTGGGTATATGCCTAAGATGGTAAACTTAGATCATATAGTATGCCCATTTCTAACTTTTTAAGGAACCTCTGTACCAATTCCCTTAGTGATTGCTCAGTTCACACACTACCTAACAATGGACAACTGTTCTCCTTTCCATACACCCACACCAGCATTTGCTGTCTTTTAGGGTTTAAAAAAAAATCTTAGCTATTCTTCCTTCCTGAAATTTCAACCTGGTTTGAATTTGTAATTTTCTGATGGTTAAGGATATTGAATATTTAAAAACGAATATTTCAGCCATTAATATTTCTACTTTTGAAAATTCTCTGTTTAATTTTGTGTCCCAATTTTTAAATTGTGTTGTTTTCTTGAGTGTGTGTGTGTATGTGTGTGTGTGTGTGTGTGTGTGTGTGTGTGTGTGTATTCTGGATATGAACCCCTTGCCAGATAAGTAGTTGGTTAAGATTCTTTCCCATTATGGAGGCTGCCTTTTCACTCAAATGACCTTGACATTTCCTTTTAGTTTTATGAGGTCCCATTTGTCAGTTGTAGGTTTTATGCCTGTGTTACTGGAGTCCTGTACAGAAAATCCTTTCTTGTACTTGTAAGTTGAAGCATGTCCCCTATTTGTTCTACACATGATTCAAGGCATCAGGTATTATGTGGAGGTCCTTGATCAACTTGGAGTTGAGTTTTGTGTAGGATGGATATTATGAATCTAGTTTCATTCTTCTATATGTGTTAACCAATTTGATCAGCATTATTTGTTGAGGATGCTATTTTTTCTGCATGTATATGCTTGACCTTTTTGTAAAACATCTGGTGGCTGTAGGAGCATGGGCTTGTATGTTGGTCCTTAATTCTACCTTACTTATTAATGTGTGTATAGTTTGCTAGCACCATGCTGATTTTGTTACTATATGTCTGTAGGACAATTTTAATCAGGGACAATGCTTCCTCTAGAGGATTTTAAAAATTATTCAACATTGTTTCAGTCATCCTTGGTGTTTGTGTTTTCATATGAGGTTCTAGAATTTTTTTTCCAGTCTCTGTTAAAAAAGTACATTCGAATCTGATGAGAATTTCATTGGATCTGTAGATTGATTTTGGCAAGATGACTATTTTCACAGTATCGATCCTAACAATCCTGGAGCACAAGAAGTCTTTGTATCTATTTAATTTTTCACTGTTATAACATCTTCATCATATAAGTCTTTCAATTCCCTGTTATATTTGTTCTTAGGTATCTTTTAATGAATGGGATTGTTTCCCTGATGTCTTTCTCTGTATGTTTGTCGTTGCTATATAGGAAGGGGACTTATTTTTATGTGTTGTTTTATATCCTGCTATTCTGCTGCAAATATTTGTCTGCTGTAAAAGTTTTCCAGACTAGGTGGTGGTGGTGCACACCATTAATCCCAGCACTTGGAAGAATGAGGCAAGTGAATTTCTGTGAGTTTGAGAGTAGCCTAGTTTACAGAGAAAGTTCCAGGACACCCAGGGCTTTAGAGAGAAACCCTGTTTCTAAAATCAATCAAACAAACAAGTTTTTGATAGCGTCTTTAGGGTCTTAATGTATAGAGTAATATTATCTGCAAATAAGGATACTTTGACTTCTTTTCCTATTTCTATCTCTGTTATGTCCATCATTTATCTTATTGTGGTAGCCAAATTTCAAGAACTATATAGATCTGGAATGTATGGAGTGAGCATCCTTGTCTTATTCAGAAGCTTAGTGGAAATGTTTCATGTCTTTTTTTTTTTTTTTTTTCAAGATGTTGCCTGTGGGTTTGTTGTATATTGCCTCTATTAAATTGAGATTTATCTCTTATACCCTCAGATTATCCAGGACTTCTACCACAAAGGAATGTTGGATATTGTCACAGGCCTTATTTTTGCATCTAATGAGATGAACCTATGGTTTCTGTCCATGAGTATTTTATATTGGGGTTTATATTTATTGATTCATATATGTTGAACCATCTCTACACCTCTGAGAAATTAACATACATATTTAGATGATAACTGTTTCAGGAAATAATAAAAAGAAGGTATGGGAACAGCATGTTCCTGCGCTATTCCCTGATTCTCTCATCCCGGCGGGCTGGTAACCCAAGCACTTTCAAGCAATAGTCAACCTGTTTTTATCTTCTGGATCGAGCTCCACGATCTCTCCACCCAGCTCACTAGGTTCCCACTGGTGGGTCTCTTCCACGCCAGCCCCATGCTTCAATACCCCTATGGCCTCTGTGGTGCACATCAGGCAAACCCACACTTTGCTGCCGTATGAAGGAAAACATAACACAAACTTAGTTCAGAAACAATAATAACTCAATCTCTGGGTGCTTCAACTAAAACCTAATCTTGTAAGCCTTATCAAAATCTGATTCCTCTGGTGGCGAATCCTAGCGGATCTGCCATGATACCAGGAGACTCAACTAGCTACATCTTACCTACTATATACTGTCCCGGTCCAAAAGGTACCTCTCTCTTTCCTGCTTCCTCTCTTCCTCTCTCTGACCTGGAAGTCCCTTTATGTGCCCAGTGATTGGCTCTTTTATTCATTAGGGGATTGGTTTACAAGAAGTCACAGGTGTAACTCACTCCTTGTCTGAAGCACCTCCCCCCCTCCCAAAGGAGGGCAGAATTAGTGGAATTACAATCAGCCCCAGGGCTATCCACAACAGATAACTCTTGATATTAGTGAGCCAAACCACCCAATAAAAAGACTAGATGACTGGATTAGAAAACAGGATCCATCTTCTTGTTTCCTCCAAGAAATACACTCACTCTGAACAACAGGCATCAGCATATGGTAAAAGGATGAAAAAGGTATCTTAAGCAACTAGATTTAAGAAAAGATCATGTGTAGCTATTCGAATATCTAACAAAATATGTTTCAAATAGAAACTAGTCAGCAGAGATAAGGAGAGACACTTCATACTCATAAAAAAGCATCTATCAAAAAGATATTACAATTCTGGCCATACATGTACCAAACACAGGTGCATCACATTTAATAAAGGAAATACTATTAGATCTAACACCACAGATTAGGTAAAACACAGAGATAATGAAAAACTTCAGTATCCTGCCTTAATCAATACATATCATCTGATTAAACACTAAGCAGAAAAACACTGACATTAAATGACATCATAAATTAAATGGACCTATCAGACCTCTACAAAACCATTCTACCCAAACACTGAAGAATATACATCCTACTAAGCAGCCCATGGAACTTTCCGTAGAATTGACCACATATTAGGTCAAAAAACCAAGTCCCTAAAAATATAGGCAAATTTAAGTAACATACTACATACATTCTATCTGACCACAGTGGAATAAAGCTGCGTATGTACAGTGATCAAAACTACAGAAACTTTACACATTCATGGAAACTAAGTAACATCACATTGAATGATAATTGCACAAAGAAGAACTCAAGAAGGAAACATAAACATTGTTATAATTGAATGGGAATGAATGCACTGTATAGCAAACCTCAATGAAGGCAGTCCCAAGAGGAAAACTAATAGCATTTAGTGCATAAAATTTGAAAAGATTAAAAATAACCTGATGATGTACTTTTAGGCTTTAGAAAAAGAAAAAAATCCCCAAACCAGTAGCTGTAAGAGGTAATAAAAACCAGAGCTGAAATCAATGTAATAAAAAAAAAAGAAAACCTTCACAAAGAATCTAAAAAACCAGGGTTGGTTCTTTGGAAAGGTTAACAAGATTAGCAGAGCTTTAGTTAAATTAATAAAAAGGGAAAAAGAGAGGATCTGAATTAATAAAGTTAGAGATGAAAGGAAGGGAAGGTGAAGGGAAGAATATTCTAGGGGATAGTGAATTTCCACCTGCCCTGAAATATATTATACAGGTCATAACCTACCCTATCTCTTGAATTAGGGTATAATTCTGAATCAGGGTATAATTCTGAATCAGGGTATAATTCTTATACCCTGAATTAATAAAGTTAGAGATGAAAGGGGAGATAGACACTGAAGAAAGACAGAGAACCTTAAGGATATGCTTTGCCTTCCCTCTTACTTGGTCCTTCATTAGCTTTACAGTAAGATTTCCCAGAAAACAATCAGCTATGGATCTTTAAAAAGAGCATTGTGACTTTGAAAGGGAGAAAAAAAAATCATTGTTAGCTGATATCTTTACTCTTTTAATCTTCCTGCCTCAGTCAAAAGTACAGAGATCAAAATGTAGTCCGTGGTGAAGGGAAGAATATTCTAGGGGATAGTGAATTTCCACGTGCCCTGAAATATATTTTACAGGTCATAACCTACCCTATCTCTTGTCATATGCAGTAGAACAATTTCCATATTTGTGTGTTCTCAGAGCTAATAACACTCCAGTCATATGCTGTTCTCACTACCTCCGTACATGTTCCTGATCAGATTTCTCCCTTCTCTCCACTTTATATCTTGTTTCTCTCATGTTTATTTGTCTCTTAGCTTTGTAAACAGCTAATATGTTTACGAAGCTCATATGAACCCCATGGACAAGGTTCACCTTACTGGGTTCCCTACCATACAGGTGAAAAACCAGGCACTTAAAGTTGATTACTGTCTCTGCCGGAAACCGGTGCTCAGGATTTTAGGAAGCTCTGCTGAACTACATTAGGGCAACTAATGTCTTCATCCAAGGAATGGGAAAGAATTAGCCAGAACTGCATGCTGTAGACCACAGCAGCCTATTTTTTCCCTGACCTCTCATCATTACTGTTCATGACATAGGCTAGTTCTTTCCTGGTTATCTTAAGGTGGGGGACTCTGCAATACTTTCTGGTTTTTGATGTTGTAAGCCAGGCCAAGTCAACCATGTACTGTGTGCCAGCTAGTTCAGGGAAGCAGACCTCATGTTACAGGAAATAATTACAAGGGTCTACCTTCCCCCTTTTCCTTAAGACTCACTCAAATGGCTCCCACCTTCCTCATCCAGATGTGTATGACTTCAGAGTCTCTGTGTACTCAGAAACCCTATGCCTGGAATCATCTGGCAGGGATAGAAAAAGGTACTGGATATATTTTTAGACTTTGTGTGTGTTGCTCATTTTCCTACTTGGACTTGAAATAAGTTCCTTGTGCTCTCTAATTACTCTGCTGTACACTTGTGTTTTTATAAGAAAGTACTACCTAGGAAGAAGCACCCTGCTGGGTCACTTCAGTCATCAATTCCCCCATTAGCACATCAGCCTTGTATATGAAAACTCCAAAACTCTTTGCCAGCATCCAGCTCTCTTCAACATGGACTGTTTTAGTAAAATGACTATTCTTTTATCCACATCTACCCACTGGACTTGTCCCTAGATGATTTATTGTCTTTCATCATGGCTGTTATTATTCTCAACTGTTTTTACACACCAAAAAGACAAACAGGCAACATTCACAAGTCAGGTTCCAAGAGGAAGCAGAGGACCTGGGACCATTCAGCTTCCAGTTCTCATTATGGCTAAATGTCGGAAGATAGCCAGGTAGTTAGGAGCCATTGAATCAAACAAATCTAGAAGATTGGTAAGCATCAACAGCGATTCATCTGTTATTCATAAGTATAAAAAACTTATGAAATTAATTTTTTAAATTTTTTCCCTTTTTTTTCTTTTTGGATATTTACTTTATATACATTTCAAATATTTTGCCCTTTGGAAAACCCCTATTCCATTCCCCCACCCCCTTCCTCTATAAGGGTGCTCCCCCACCCACTCACCGGTTCCCCTCTTCCCTCCCAAGCATTCCCCTACACTGGGGCATCTAACAGCTTCAGGTTCAAAGGCCTCTCCTCCCACTGATGGCCAACAAGGCCCTCTTCTGCCACATGTGTGGCCAGCACCATGGGTCCCTCCATGTGTATTCTTTGGTTGGTGGTCCAGTCTCTGGGAGCTCCATGGGGTTTGGCCAGTTGACACTGTTGCTCCCTCCATGGGGCTGCAAACCCCCTCAGCTCCTCTAGTTCCTTCTCCAATTCCTCCATCTGGGACCCCAAGCTCAGTCCAGTGGTTGGCTGCCAGCATCCACCACTGTATTTGTTAGACTCTGCATGAGCCTCTCTGGAGACAGCTTATCATGCTTCCATCAGCAAGTACTTCCCAGCATCCACAAGAACATCTGGGTTTGGTGGCCACATATGGGATGATGTATCCCCGTCTCTGGATGTCCTTTCCTTGAGTCTCTGCTCCACACTTTGTCTCAATATTTTCCCCTGTGAGTATTTTGTTCACCCTTCTAAGAAACACTGAAGCATCCACATTTTGGTCTTCCTTCTTCTTAGTCTTCATATGGTCTATGAATTGAATCTTCAGTATTCCGAACTTTTGGGCTAATATCCACTTATTAGTGAGTACATACTGTGTTTGTTCTTTTTTATTTTTTGGTACTTTATTTACCTTTCAAATGTTTTCTCCTTTCCAGGTCTCCCCTTTGGAAACCCCCTATCTCATCCCCCCTCCCCTGCCTCTATGGGGGTATTTTCCCACCCACCCATCCACTCCCATCTTCCCTCCCTGGCATTCCACTATACTGGAATATCTAACACTCTTTAGACCCAAGGGCCTCTCCTCCCACTGATGGCCAACAAGGCCCTACCCTGCCACATATGTGGCCAGCCCCATGGGTCCCTCCATGTGTATTCTTTGGTTAGTGGTCCAGTCTCTGGAAGCATTGGGGAGCCTGACCAGTTGACACTGTTGCTCCCTCCATGGGGTTGCAAACTCCCTCAGCTCCTTCAGTCCCTTCTCCAAGTCTGCCATCTGGGACTCCATGCTCAGACCAATAGTTGCTGTGAATTGAATCACGAGTATTCCGAACTTTTGGGCTAATATCTGCTTATCAGTGAGTACATAACATGTTTGTTCTTTTGTGACTGAGTTACCTCACTCAGGATGATGTTTTCAAGTTCTACCCATTTGCCTGCAAATTTCATGAAGTCATTGTTTTTAATAGCTGAGTAGTATGCCATTGTGTAAATGTACTACATTTTCTGTATCCATTCCTCTGTTGAGGGACATCTGGGTAATTTCCAGCTTCTGGCTATTACAAATATGGTTGCTATAAACATAGTGGAGCATGTGCCCTTATTACATGTTGGAGCATCTTCTGGGGATACTCTCAGAAGTGGTATAGCTGGGTCCTCAGGGAGTACTATGTCCAATTTTTGAGGAAATGCCAAACTGATTACCAGAGTGGTTGTACAAGCTTGCAATCCCACCAGCAATGGAGGAGTGTTCCTCTTTCTCCACATCCTCACCAGCATCAGCTGTCACCTGAGTTTTTGATCTTGGCCATTCTGACTGGTGTGAGGTAGAATCTCAGGGTTGTTTTGATTTGCATTTCCCTGATGACTAAGGATGTTGAACATTTCTTTAGGTGCTACTCAGCCCTTTGTGTTTCTTCAGTTGAGAATTCTCTGTTTAGCTCTGCTCCCCATTTTTAATAGGTTTATTTGGTTCTTTGGAGTTTAACTTATTGAATTCTTTGTATATGTTGGATATTAGCCCTCTATGGGATGTAGGATTGGTAAAGATCTTTCCCCAATCTTTTGGTTGCCATTTTGTCCTATCAACAGTGTTCTTTGCCTTACAGAAGCTTTGCAATATTATGAGGTCCCATTTGTCGATTTTTGATCGTAGAGCATAAGCCATTGGTGTTCTGTTCAGGAACTTTTCCCCTGTGCCCATAAAAATAGAGACTTTTCCCCACTTTCTCTTCTATTAGAATCAGTGTATCTGGTTTTATGTGGAGGTGCTTGATCCACTTGGACTTGAGCTTTATACAGGGAGATAGGAATGGATCAATTTGTATTCTTCTACATGTTGACTGCCAGTTGAACCAGCACCACTTGTTGAAAATGCTGTCTTTTTTCCACTGGATGATTTTAGCTCCTGTGTCAAATATCAAGTGACTGTAGGTATGTGGGTTCATTTCTGGGTCTTCAATTCTATTCCATAGATCTATCTGCCTGTCACTGTACCAATACCATGCAGTTTTTATCACTACTGCTCTGTAGTACAGCTTGAGGTCAGGGATGCTGATATCCCCAGATGTTCTTTTATTGTTGAGAATAGTTTATGCTCTCCTAGGTTTTTTGTTATTCCAAATAAGTTTAAGAATTGTTCTTTCTAAGTCTGTGAAGAATTGAGTTGGAATTTTGATGGGCATTGCATTGAATCTGAAGATTGCTTTTGGCAATATGGCCATTTTTACTCTATTAGTTTTGCCAATCCATGAGCATAAGAGATCTTTCTATCTTCTGAGGTCTCCTTCGATTTCTTTCCTCAGAGACTAGAAGTTCTTGTCATATAGATCTTTCACCTGTTTGGTGAGAGTCACACCAAGATACTTTATATTGTTTGTGACTATTGTTAAGGGAGTCTGTCTTAGTCAGGGTTTCTATTCCTGCACAAACATCATGACCAAGAAGCAAGTTGGGGATAAAAGGGTTTATTGAGCTTACACTTCCATGCTGCTGTTCATCACGAAAGGAAGTCAGGATTGGAACTCAAGCAGGTCAAGGAGCAGGAGCTTATGCAGAGGCCATGGAGGAATGCTGCTTACTGGCTTGCTTGCTTCTCCTGGCTTGCTCAGCTGACTTTCTTATAGAACCCAAGACTACCAGCCCACAGATGGTACTACTCACAAGGGGCCCTCCCCCCTTGATTGAGAAAATGCCTTACTGCTGGATCTCATGGAGGCATTTTCTCAACTGTAACTCCTTTCTCTGCGATAACTCCAGCTTGTGTCAAGTTGACACACAATACTAACCAGTACAGTGTCATTCCCTAATTTCTTTCTCAGCCTGTTTATCCTTAGAGTATAGGAAGGCTACTGATTTGCTTAAGTTAATTTTATATCTGGCCACTTTGCAGAAGTTGTTTATCAGCTTTATGAGTTCTCTGGTGGAGTTTTTTAGGACACTTAAATATACGATCATATCATCTACAAATAGTGATATTTTGATTTCTTCCCTTCCAATTTATATTCACTTGACCTTCTTTTGTTGTCTCATTGCTCTAGGTAGAACGTCAAGTACTATATTGAATAGATAGGGAGAGAGAGAGTGCAGCCTTGTCTAGTCCCTGACTTTAGTGAGATTGTTTCATGTTTCTCTCCAATTTAGTTTCATGTTTGTTTGTTTATTGGTTTGTTTTATTGTTTATTGCTATTGGTTTGTTATTTATTGCTTTTACTATGTTTAGGTATGGGCCTTGAATTCCTGATCTTTTCAAGGCTTTTATCATGAAAGGATGTTGAATTTTGTCAATTTTTTTTTTCAGCATCTAATGAAATGACCATGTGGTTTTTTCTTTGAGTTTGTTTATGTAGTGGATTACATTGATGGATTTCTGGGTATTGATCTATCCCTGCATCAGGATGAAGCCTACCTGATCCTGTAACTGTGTAACTTTTCAGTGTAACTGTGGCTTCGTAGAATGAATTGGGTAGTGTTCCTTCTGTTTATATTTTATAGAATAGTTTGAAGAGTATTGGTATTAGGTATTCCTTGAAGGTCTGATAGAATTCTGCACTGACCCATCTGGTCCAGGGCTTTTTTTGGTTGGGAGAGTTTTAATGACCGTGTCAATTTCTTTAGGGGTTATGAGAGTGTTTAGATGGATTATCTGATCCTGAATTAACTTTGGTATTTTTTTATCTGTCTAGAAAATTGTCCATTTTGTCCAAATTTTCTAATTTTGTTGAGTAAAGGCTTCTGTAGTAGGATCTGACCATTTTTTTAATTTCTCCAGTTTCTCTTGTTATGTCTTCCTTTTCATTTCTAATTTTGTTAATTTGGATACTGTCTCTGTGACCTCTGGTTAGTCTGGCTAAGGGTTTATCTATCTTGTTGATTTTCTCAATGAACCAGCTCCTGTTGATTTTTTAAGTAGTTCTGTTTGTTTCCACTTGTTTGATTTCAGCTGAGTTTGATTATTTCCTTCCGCCTACTTCTCTTAGGTGTATTAGATTCTTTTTGTGCTAGAACTTTCAGGTGTGCTGTTAAGCTGCTTGTGTATGCTCTCTCTAGTTTTGTTTTGGAGGCACCCAGAACTATGAGTGTTTCTCTTAGCACTGCTTTCATTTTGTTGCATAATTTTGGGTATGATGTACTTTCATTTTCATTAAATTCTAGGAAGTCTTTAATTTCTTTCTTTATTTCTTCCTTGACCAAGTTATCACTGAGTACAGCATTGTTCAGTTTCCATGTGTATGTGGGCTTTCTGTTGTTTTTGTTGACATTGAACACCAGCCTTAATCCATAGTGACCTGATAGGAGGCATGGGATTATTTCATTCTTCTTATATCTTTTGAGGTTTTTTTTTTTTTTTTTTTTTTTGTGACTGATTATATGGTCAGTTTTGGAGAAGGTACCATGAGGTGCTGAGAAGAAGGTATATTCTTTTGATTTAGGATGAAATGTTCTATAGCTATCTGTTAAATCCATTTGGTTCATAACATCTGTTAGTTTCATTGTGTCTCTGTTTAGTTTGTGTTTCCAAGATCTGCTCATTGATGAGAGTGGGGTGTTGAAGTCTCCCACTATTATTGTGTGTGGTACAATGTGTGCTTTGTGCTTTAGTAAAGTTTCTTTTATGAATGTGGGTGCCCTTGCATTTGGAGCACAAATGTTCAGAGTTGAGAGTTCTTTTTGGTAGATTTTTCCTTTGATGAGGGTGAAGTTTTCTTCCTTATCTTTTTTGATGACCTTAGGTTGAAAGTCAATTTTATCCAATATTACAATGGCTACTCCAGCCTGTTTCTTGGAACCATTTGCCTGGAAATTGTTTTCCAGCTCTTTACTCTGAGGTAGTGTTTATCTTTAGCACTGATGTGCATTTCCTGTATGCAGCAAAATGCCAGGCCCTGTTTATGCATCCAGTCTGTTAGTCTATATCTTTTTATTGGGGAATTGAGTCCACTGATGTTAAGAGATATTAAGGAATAGTGATTGTTGCTTCCTGTTATTTTCAATGTTATTTTTGTGTTAGTGTGGCTATCTTCTTTTGGGTTTGTTCAAAAAAGATTACTTTCTTGCTTTTTCTTGGGTGTAGTTTCCCTCCTTGTGTTGACATTTTCCATCTATTATCCTTTGTAGGGCTAGCTTTGTGGAAACATATTGTGTAAATTTGTTTTATCATAGAATATCTTGGTTTCACCATCTATGGTAATTGAGAGCAGCCTGGGCTAGCAGTTGTGTTCTCTTAAGGTCTGTATGAGGTCTGTCCAGGATCTTCGAGCTTTCATAGTCTCTGGTGAGAAGTCTGGTGTAATTCTGATAGGTCTGCCTTTGTATGTTACTTGACCTTTTACCCTTACTGCTTTTAATATTCTTTCCTTGTTTTGTGCATTTGGTGCTTTGATTATTATGTGACAAGAGGAATTTCTTTTCTGGTTCAATCTATTTGAATATTCTTGAGTATTTATGCTCATAGTTAAGTTAGGGAAGTTTTCTTCTACAATTTTATTGAAGATATTTGCTGGCCCTTTAAGTTGGGAATCTTTACTCTGTTCTATACCTATTATCCTTAGGTTAGGTCTTTTCATTGTATCCTGGATATCCTGGATATTTTGGGTTAGGAGCTTTTTGTGTTTTCTTTGACTGTTGTGTCAATGTTTTCTATGGTATCTTCTGCACCTGAAATTCTCTCTTCCATCTCTTGTATTCTGTTGGTGATGCTTGCATCTATGACTCCTGATCTCGTTCCTAGGTTTTCTATCTCTAGGGTTGTCTCCCTTTGGGATTTCTTTATTGTTTCTATTTCCATTTTTAGATCCTGGATGGTTTTGTTCATTTGATTTGCCTGTTTTATTTTGATTTCCTAAAATTGTTTTAAGGGATTTTTGTGTTTCCTTTTTAAGGGCTTCTAGTTCTTTACCTGTGTTCTCTTGTATTTCTTTAAGGGAGTTATTTATTTCCTCCTTAATGTCTTCTATCATCATCATGAGATGTGATTTTAAATCTGAGTCTTGCTTTTCTGGTGTGTTGGGGGTATCCAGGGCTTGCTGTGGTGAGAGAACTGGGTTCTCATGATGCCAAGTTGTCTTGGTTTCTGTTCCTTGTGTTCTTGCCCTTGCCTTTCACCATCTGGTTATCTCTGGTGTTAGGTGGTCTTGCTCTCTCTGACTGTGGTTTGTCCCTCCTGTAAGCCTCTGAATGGAATTTGGGTTTGGATAGCTGTGGTACAGGGTCAGCTCTGGGGTACAGAATGAAACCAGAAGGATCCTTTCCCCAGCTGTTCCTTTGTTCCTGTGACCTGATGGCTCTGTTAGTGTCTGTCTTGAGCCAGGAATTTGAACAGAAGTGGTGGTCTTGCCTGTTCTCGAAGGTGTGTCAGCACTGTTGGGAGACCAGCTCTCTCCTGGTGCTATTTGGCTGTGAAACCCTGTGGCACAGGATCACCTCCATGGCCACAGAAGGAAACGGAAGGCCAGTCCTCAGTCCCTGTGTCCTGAGGGCTCTGTGTGGGTCCCTCGGAGCAGAGGTGCTGGTCTTACCCCAACTCACAGGTCTGTCCACACTCCTGGGAAGCTACCTCTTTTTCTGTGCTATTTGGGTATGGAACTGTGTGGCACCGGCCACAGGCGTAAACTGGAAGACTCCTTTCCCAAGCTGCCCTTGGTCCCTTTGTCCTGATGGTTCCTGGAGGGGTCCCTGTGCTGGTCTTACCTCTGCTCACACATTTGTCTACACTCCTGGGAAGCTAGCTTTCTCTCAGCACTATTTGGGTATGGAGGTTTGTTGCACAGGCTCAGCTTGCCGGCCACTGATGGAAAATGGAAGGCTCCTGTCCCAGGATGCTCCTCTGTCCTTGTGTCCTGAGGGTTCCAGGCAGGTCCCTCTGAGCAGAGGTGCTGGTCTTACCCCTGCTCACCGGTTTGTCTACACTCCTGGTATGTTAGCTCTTTCCCTGCGCTATGTGGGTATGGAGCCATGTGGCAAAAGCCACAGGCATAAACCAGAAGGTTCCTGTCCCAGGCTGTTCCTTCATAAAATTCATTTTTGAAGTCCAAAATCAGTAGTAAATGTTTGCAATACATCTCCTAGAGCAACATCTTTCTTTTTAAGAATTACAAGAAACTATGATGACAAATAGGCTAGATCCATTTTTGTCAGAAACAGGGGTTTTAAAAAACTTGTAATGTTTCAGGAAGTTTAGGAATATTATATGTGCCTACATCCTATGCATAATGTTGTTAGGATGAATGAATGGCTGTAATGGTCCTTGATCCTAGAGATGAGCAAGTAGGTGAGAGATGATTTTATATATGGTTAGCTGTGGAAAATACATTTATGCATTCATTTACTACAGGACCTATTGGGATGGGTTGCCCAGATTCCCTTCCAGGTCTGAGACTTGTTTTGCCACTTGTCCTGTCAGTTCCTGGTATCTAACAGCTCAGACTTTGTTAGGGGATCAGGTGACCTCTTAGTGACTAGTTCTCCAGGGCAACTCACAGTGTATTATCCCTGTGGAACTACAAGGCTGGTTACATCTCTGAAGAGCCATGCTAGCTTTACTATGCCTGACTCATGTTATCTCTGTCTATCTGTCAGTTCTGCTTCTCACTGATTGGATGTGTGTCCCTAAGATCACCAGCTTGAAAAATCTTGAACACAACATCTTTGTCTCACAGTCTGGTTCCCAGGAACAATCAATTTGTGATATTAATCAAATACTACTGAGTACCTGTTTTACATTAAATATGATTTCCATATTGGTGATATATTGGACAACAGGAGGAAAAAGGCTCTTGCTAGCATGGGTAGGGATTATATTCTAGTGGGAGACAAATGGCTCAACTATACATAGACATTACCAAAGAGGGCTTCAGATAGTGATAATACTATAAAGGACACAAAGCAAGATAATAATATTTTGAGACCCAGTATGTGGGGTTCATGCACATGGCTGTATATTTGTGCTCTATGAAACTCAACTTCAAGAAGTGACAGAGCTTTTTGAGAGCCTTGCATAACAAGGAGGGGCTGGGATGCTAAGGACTCAATAAAGATGCTCAAAGTAAGTACAAGAGAGACTTATATTGGCAACCCTTAGAGTAATTAATGAGGATGAATGATGATGTGTGCCTCAAGAAGAAAGTTCTATATGAAGTAACTTTTAACCTGGAATCTGGGTAGCACATACATCAACTTAAAGCAAATTAAATCTTTTCATTCTTGTCTTCTTATGCAACTCATAGATTTAAGATCAGTGGATGTTCCAAATAAAAATTCTAGTGTTGTTCTTTATGAAGTTCAACTTGCTGCACTGTTGAGGATGGAGGATAGTCCCCCTTGCAGACATTGCCTTGCAAGGTTAGGTAGAAGTTGGAAAAGTTCTTTGTTTTAGTCATATCTACTTTCCATTATTTCTAGGAAATAACTATGAAGCAGGCCCTGTTTGTGTTTAATAAAAAAATGAGATCATCTCAGAAAGAGATCACAGATCCTTTCATAAAAAATATTTCAGAATAAACTGTTCACTTTGCAATGTAAAACTCACTCTGTTTCATCCGCATCAAAGTATTTTTGAAAGAATATCATTACTCTTTATTAGTTGGATGGTAACAGGATAGTGCTTGACAATGCTAGCCTTTTAGATTTCTCTAACCTTATTATTTCAGCACTCTTTGCAAGTGTGTCACAATACATTTACCTCTGATTTAACAGTGTCCTTTTTTATGAGGTAGCTTAAAATCAGCTCAACTCTGTAGGCACAGAGGGCTCAGGAGTTCCTACAACATGAAAAGTAACAGGCCAGGATGAATGACACAGGGAAGCCTCTGGGGTGTTCTGAGTTGGGAAAATTTTCTTGGCCTGAAGCTAGTTTTTCAACTCCCACCAGGATTGTGAGAGGAAGAAGAATGCAATTTGTCTTCATCTGCAGTTTTAGTTCAAGAAGACATAGAAATGTTCTGAGTCATGACAGTCCAGACACCTGCTTTTGTAGTGAATGTCCATTGTTTCAGAGGTACAAATGGAAATGAGACTGGAGGGAAAAAATGATAATTTTTTAAAACCACTGGTAACATGAAGAAGGTGTTTCTATGTTAAATGTTGAGTTGAATCAGGTGAACCAGAGCTTTCTATTCATGCCAAACTTTTGTGATCTTATGACAAAATATAAAACTCTCTAGTGGAGTGGGAAAATGGCCTTTGTGGTACATCACTGGTCTTTGGGGGATGGTGTTTGTTCTTGAGGCATGACTGAGAACATCTTGTTCCTGAAGAAATGCATGTTTCCCAATGTTTTAGAGGCTGTGTAAGCTTCTGATGCTTCCGAGAATCACCATAGTTACGTTAATGGTAACATCTCTGTTTTCTATGCCCTAGGCATTATGTTCAGTGCTTTATACACGTACATGGCCTCATTTCTTCCTCCTAGGCCTTTGAGGCACTATATTATTAATATTATATTTGATTTATGTATGTTATAAGAAAACTGTAACAGAACATTTGAGTTACTTACTGAAGGTCCTACAGTTGACAAGTGACAGCTTGTTAGTCATGGTTGACTCTGGAGTGTAGGCATCAAAGGAGTTGCTGTATTATCATTTTTCTTTATCATTCTGAGGCTCGACCTTCTTACCTATAATTCCAGACTAGAAACATAGCTGTGTGTCCCCTTTCCTCTGCTTGACACAGTTCTCAGAAAAGGTATGGGTCAAGAAAGCCTTCCAGTTTTCTTCCACTTCCCAGAACAATGTGGGAAGAATCTAAAAACAAATTCTGGAAGTTAGATTCCTGTGGGACACTGGCATTGACTAAGAATGATTCATTATCCCAGTTGGGCCTTTCTTATATTTGAGTGATTTGGTAGAATACTGGTCAAGATGTCAACAACTACAAGTGCTTTGGGAAGTCTGCTCTGAGATGAAAGGCCAGGATGGAGGTTGTATTCATGGGTCATTTGTAGCAAGAGCATAAGAAACATACATGGTTGAAATGTTTTTCAGGATGGCTGGGCCTAAACAGATCAAAAAACTCATTCTTCTTGTGTGCTGAATAGACTGGTGAAGTACACCAACAAATCCAGTCAGCAGCATGCTTGGTTGGTTCATGAAACAGTAAGTAGACTGAAAAATGATAGAAAAAACTATAAACAACCACAGATATAACTGGGCACAAGTGTTCCTCAGATTGTTTAGATACTAGTTGTTCTTTCTGAAATCATCTGAAAAAATATACCATCCTTGGACTCTTCAAAGCTCCAGGGAAGAGAGTGGGGAGGCCACTGTTCTCCCTGCCAGCAATCTTAATTTTTCTTTTAACATTACATTTTGTAGTAAAACTGGCCATCTCCAGTTCTCTCTCTCTCTCTCTCTCTCTCTCTCTCTCTCTCTCTCTCTGTCTCTCTGACTTTACTTTGTTGTTCAGAATAACATGAAACTCACTATGTAGCCTAGGCTAGCCTTTAGCTTGTGGCAATCATTCTGCCTCAGCCTCCCAAGTTCGGGAATTACACGAGTGAACCACCAATCCTGATTCTGTGGTTTTTCTTTAAAAACTTAATAGTTTTACTTGAAGTTTGATCTACTTTGATGCACTTATATAACAAAACCATTTCTATATGAAAAGAATTTTTTATTAGATTGAGTAAAAATAAATTTCCATGTATCTGAACAATATTAAGTGCAGAGAGAGAGAGAGAGAGAGAGAAAGAGACAAAGAGACACAGAAAGAGACAAACACACACACACAGACAGAGAGAGAGAGAGAGAGAGAGAGAGAACTCAAACAGTGTGGTTAAAGACTAAGTGAGAAGTGAAATTACTTTCTCCACCTGCAAGATACATTTACAGGGAACACACCAGCTGATCCAGACAGGAAATACCCCCAACTCCAACAGACACCCCTTGCTAACCCAAGTTCCTTGTGAACATGCCAGCTGAGCAGACCAGAAAAACACACAGCACACAGCAATTACACTCTCTGAAAACCCAGACATGAAACAGTAACCAAGGAATGAAACACCTACCCAATAAAGACAAAATCCAGAAACCAGCACCTAGATCTATAATCTCCCAAAAACCAACTGCCAAGACCACAGCATAAGAACACAATTAAAAACAGCCAGAACAATATATCTTCACTAGAGCCCAGCTGTCCTATCACAGCAGGCCCTGAATATTCCAAACTAATCGAAACACACAGAGAGACGTTAAAAGCACCTGTTTGAAGATGATAGAGGTTCTTAAAAAAGAAATTGAAAATTCCTTACAGAAATCCAAGAATACACAAACAAATATTAAAAGGAAATGAATAAAATTGTTCAAGACCTGAAAATGGAAATAGAATCAATAAAGAAAACAAAATGGAGGAAATTCTAGAAATGAAAGATTTATAAATACGAACAGGAATTACAAAGTCCAGCTTCACCAACAGAATGAAAGAGATGAAAGAGAGAATCTTAGGCACTGAAGATATAGTAGAAGAAATGGATACGTCAGTCAAAGAACATGTTAAATATTATAAAAAAAAAAATCTCAATACAAAATACTCAGGATATCTGGGACATTATAAAAAGACAAACCCAAAGAATCACAGGAATAGAGGAAGAATAATTTTAACTCAAAATCACAGAAATATTTTCAGCATAATCATAAAAGAAAAATTTCCTGAACTAAAGAAAGAGATGCCTATAAAGGTACAAGAAGCATACAGAACATCAAATAGATCGGACTAGAAAAAAAAATCTACTTGACCCATAATAACCAAAGCACTAAACATACAAGGTAAAGAATATTAAAAGCTGCAAGGACAAAAAGTAGCATATAAGGTCATACCTATTAGAATTACACCTGACTTCTGTCAGGAACCATCTAGGAAGGCTAGCAGGTGGCTTTCCTGGATGTGGCCCACCTTTTTGCATGAACTATGATAGGTGAGCTCTGAGAGGCAAAGTCCCCAAAAGATTTTCATCTCAGGATTGCTTCTTGTAGCTGATATGCTTTTCCTGTCATTATTAAATTAATATAATCCTGTGGCATTAGCACACCCTATTGAGATTTCCTACAGATGAACATAAGGATGAACTTTCATAAATTAATGCTGTTTAGATGGTGTTAATGATTTTATAAATTTCTTGATTTGATTCAAATAATCTTAGGAAGAAAATTTTAAGAGATTGTTTTGGTTGTTTTCCTAGAAAGGTATAATAAAGTTAGAATCAGGAATAGAATGTGCCTGCTCCTCATAACAGTATGTAAAACTTGCATAATAAAAAATACAATCACCTTTCATAATTATATTAAAAGAGAAATAGGCTTGGGACAAATTTGTGTTTAAAGAAAAGCATTCAGGTCCAAGGATGAAGCCACAGGTGTACATTATGATAAGGCAAGACCATATGAAACTGTTGCTGTGAATTTATAATGAGCTTAGAAAATGAAACACTGCTTTGAGTTTAATATCAACATCTTTTTGCAACTCCTATTTTGTGTAACATTTTATCTATGAGGTAATTTTCCAAATACTTTTGTCTAAGAAAGTATAAAATGCCAGAGAAAAGAAATAAAGATGATAGGGTTGGCTTGGGGAGCTCTGCTTTATCCATCCATCCATCCATCCATCCATCCATCCAAATGTATATATGTATATATCTGTTTGTTTATATGTATGTATAATTTTGTAGGTATATGTGTATGTATGTAAGCATACATTAACATTTGTTAATTGATTGAGACAAATATCTAGGTCTGGCCAGAATGTGTTTGTATAAATGTATGTATGACTGTGCATACTTGCTTGTGTAAAGGCCTTTAATTCTTTTCCTTTACTTCCTCTCTGGTTCACAAAGAGTTAATCATCCTAGCAAGCCAGAGGCTTCTGGCTGCCTGACCAGAGAAGGAAATGCTAGCAATAAATCATTTACTTAATTTCCAGCTGCTATACAGCATGTGTTAATCACCAAAGCCAGAAGTTTTCAGTCACAGAATAAGCAAGAAAGTGTTAAGTCTCCAGAAGCTATCAGCTAATAGCATCCAGTACAGTTAGAGAAAGTTACAAGGCCAGAGATTGTCAGTCTTTTGGCCTCAGTCCAATGCAGTGACCCACATCAGCTTGTTTCCTAAGGCCGAGAGGTCCCTGGCAGACTTCACTCTTAATGGGGACTCTAAAAATTACAAGAGCCTGGAGAGATGTATAGCAGACTCCATGAGACCACAGATGTCACCCCAGACTACTGAGCAAAATTTCTAATCACCATACAGGAAGTAGATAAGATAGCCTATGATAAAAATCAAATTTAAACAATATCTGTATACAAATCCAGCTTTAAACAGAGGGCTAGAAGGCTCTTTCTTCAACCTAAGGAAGTTAACTACACCCCTAAAACAAACAGGAAATAAATAATCTTATACCAGCAAAGTCATAAAATGGGAAGCAATACCTATACCAACAACCAGTCAAATAACTATACCCATAGACACATTCTCTCTCTCTCTCTCTTTCATTGAACCAAGTGGCAGCCTACAGAATGGAAAAAATTTTTACCCACTCCACATCTGATAGAAGACTAATATCCAAAATATATAAAGAACTCAAGAAACTAGATATCAAAATCCCAAATAAATCCATTTTTAAAAATGTGGTACATGTCAAAACAGAATTTTCAACAGACAAAACTCAAATGGCTGAGAATTACTTAAAGAAATGTTCAACATCCTTAGATATCAGTGAAATGCAAATTAAAACTACTTTAAGATTCCATCTTATATCTGTCAGAATGGTGAAGATCAATAACACAAGTGACAGCTCATGCTGGTTAGAATGTGGTGCAAGGGGGACACTGCTCTACTGTTGGTGGGAGTAGAAACCTTGTATAGCCACCATGGAAAGCAATATAATGGTTTCTCAGAAAATTCGGAATCGATATAACTCAAGGCCCAGCTATAACACTCTTGAGCATCCCAAGATTGTTCCATCCTAACAAAAGGACAATTGCTCATCCATGTTCATTGTGACGTTATTTATAATAGCCAGAAACTGGAAACAACCTAGGTGTCTCTCAACAGAACAATGGATAAAGATAAATGTGGTACATTTACACCATGGAATATGACTCCATTGTTAAAAAATTACATCATGATATTTACAGGCAAATGGATACAATTAGAAAAAAAATCCTGAGTAAAGTAACCCAGACCCAGAAAGAGAAATAGGGTATGTATTCACTTACAAGTGTATATTAGCTGTTAAGTAAATAACTACTAAGCTACAATCTGTAGACCCAGAGAGATTTGAAGAAGGGTCAGGGTGGGGGGAGACATATGGATCTCCCTGGTAGGGAGAAATAGAATAGATTTTATGGGTGGGCTGGGGGGCTGGTAAGGACAGAAACCAGAGGTGCAGAGAAGGAGAGATAGGGTAGAGGATGAGAATGTGGGAAGAGACATTTGAAATTGAGGGGCATTTGAGTGATGATACAGAAACTTAGTGCAGTGGAAACTTACTAAAATCTAAGTCCTTACTAAATCCTAGTGAGGTCTCCTAATAATGGCGGATATGGAGTTTCAACTGGCCATCTCTTGTCACCAAAGGAGACTTCCAATAGTGGGATTGGGTTGCATTCAATTGAATTATTGGCCAAGGGGGTCCAATGGAAATCCAAAACAATCCAGATTGTTGCTAAGATAATGGATTACTCTCCCCAAACTAACATCAGGGTCCCATTGTTGAAGACAATATCCACACAACTCACTAAACATGGAGATTTGAGCTGGTGCCCACATGGACCCTTCACAACTATGTTCTAGTATCTTTGGTGTGAGAAGGTATTCTGAAGGCTATCAAAATAGAAACATAAACACTAACCCAACCACAAAACTTTTCACTTACAATCTGTCCTGCCTATAAAATATGCTAGTCCAATGGTGGCACAGAAGTTGTGGGAGTAGCTAGCTAATGTCTGACTTGTCTTAAGGTCCATTTTATATGATAGAACCCATACCTGACACTTCTAGGGTACCAAGAACCAGAGAGTAGGTAGGCCAAAGACCTAGGATAAACCAAACACTACTGCTCTAAAAAATAAAAATAAAAAAGTATCAACAAAATTACTCCTATTGATATTCTACTATACTTATAGATGAGTGCCTTATTCAGTCATCGTCAGAGAATATCCTCAGCAGCAGATGGGAATAGACACAGAGACCCACAGCCAGACACTATACAAGGAGTAAATGGGATATTCTCATTAAATCTCAGAGCTCAGGAAGCTGAGGAGTTGGAAAGGATGTAAGAGCCAGAGGGCATGGAGGACACCAGGAGAACAAGGCCTTGTGAACAACATGAGCAAGGTGCCTATGAACTCACAGAGACTAGAGCAGTAAG
The DNA here is from genome assembly GCA_019843965.1 of Rhynchomys soricoides. Taxonomy (NCBI): domain Eukaryota; kingdom Metazoa; phylum Chordata; class Mammalia; order Rodentia; family Muridae; genus Rhynchomys; species Rhynchomys soricoides. Next base: position 4,858,424 of record JADRCH010000229.1, on the reverse strand, counting down.
CACAGACCCACATGGGTCTGCACCATGTCTTCTGTGTATACATTATAACTTTCAGTTTAGTATTTCCATAGGACCCCTGAGTGTGAAAACAAATATGTCTCTGATGCTTGTGCCAGCTCTTGGGACTCTTTTCCTCCTGTTGGGTTGACATTTCCCATTCTGACATGTGTTTTTTGCTTCATCTTGTTACATCTTATTTTGTCATGTTTGGTTGTTATCCCTTAGAAGCCTGTAATTCTCCAATAAGAGACAGAAAGGGAGTGGATTCAGAGGGGGAGGGAAGGTAGAGAGGAACTGGAAGGATTAGATTGAGGGAAATTACAATCCAGATATAATGTATGATAAAATAATTTGTTTTCAATGAAAGAAAAACACTTTAAATGCAAAGTGAAAAAAGGAATTTCTAATTTTGTAAAGTGATAGGAAAGTCTGCCGAGATGATGCTACTTAAGTACAGTATAGAAGTCCTCCTAAAGGGTGATTAGCACACAGGGCATAAAAACACACACAGAGTTCTGGCAGCACAGTCAGTGGGCTGTGATGCCAATGCTTCTCACTAATAACCAATCTTTGTCTGTGACATTACAAGGGAGGGACTCTGTTAATTTTCTCACTTCTCTCTTTTTCAGTTTTGAGACAGGGTTTCACATGCTAGCCCAGGCTGGCCTGAAACCTGTGGCAATCCTCCTGCCTCCCAGTCATTCAGCTTATAGGTATAAATGGCTGACTTCCACTACATTGTATTATTTCTTTAATCCCCTCTCCTTTTACAACAGTGAGACTCAGACCCAAGATAAGCGCTCTCTGACTCAGCCATGTCCTCAGCTCTGAGGAAGGAGTTCTGAAGACTCTACAATCCCATTCAAGGTTGTAAAAGGACTAAATAAAAATGAATGGAGGGGAGTGTAGCTATTTTAGGTGGGAAGAGTTGTAATGGAAGGGCATTTCTTGAGTAGAGAGTAGAACAATCTGAACAAACCCAGGCCTGCCCTAGAAGTAAGATGCAGATTTAAGGCCCGGAATTGAGGCTAACTTTAAGCAAAGTCCACAGAGGCAGGAGGATGATGTCAATGAAATAGGGAGCAGAATGTGTGGAGACAGAGGGCTCATACCCTCTGTACACCACTGTGACAAAAGATTCCTTTGGCATAAGTGACACACAGAAGGTTTCAGGAAGGGGAGCTGTCTTCAATCTCAGAATAAAACGTCCCCACGGTTTTCAATCTTCTGTGTTAGTTTACTGTACCTGCAGGTAAGAAAGATATTTGAAATTCCAGCAGGAAAATAATGGAGGTGATTTTTGCAGGGGAGAGTTAAGCTACTAGCATCAAATAGGTAGGATGATAAGTATGTCACTTTGGCCAAATCCAGAGAAATGCATTTGAAGAGTTATAGGGTCCTTTTCATTGATTAGAGAAATATATGTTAAAATAATATTACAGCATATTGCTGAAAAGATCAAGATCTAGGAAATGTCAAACACCTCCATAAAACATATGGAATATATTTTCTCAACACTTGATTGAAGAACATTGAAATGAAGCCATCAAGTTAGTACAGACATTGATAAAAAGTTCCCTTGAGGAAGGCAAGAAAGTTAACTTGAGGAATCTGAACCCTCCAAAGCGAATCTAAGAAATCTTCAGAAAAGAGAGCTGTAGCTTTGGGAGATAAGACATAAGAAGGAGATGTTTCCTTTTGAGATCTGATGTCCTCACACCTCCTCTTGGAGACTAGGATCTTCGTGCACAAACATTTCACCTAGGAGTTGGCTTCTCTAGTTCTTAGATGACTATTGACCATTTTTTTTTTTTTTAAAAAAAAAAAAAAGAGCTGGGAGTTCATGGTGATCACACCAAGGTGGAGGGTGGAGCAGAAACACACATTGCCTCTTCTTTAGATGGAGCAGGGGGATGACAGAAGGGCATCTCCAACTTTGATTTGCATAGGAATCATCTGAGCATCCTGTTAAAAGAAAGATTCAGATTCAGTCTGTGCTTTGCCAAAGGAGGTGGCCCTGGACTCCTAGCAGCTGAAAGTCCACATTTCTAATGAATAACCAGTGATATAAGAGCTGGGAGTCCTCAGACATCCCTAAGTATAAGAACAGGTCACATTTGAAGTGGAAACAGGGATTATTTGGAAAGTCTGTTGGATGGTGTTTTGCTGGGAACATGTGAAGGAATGTTTTGTTAAAGTGGACAAAGGTGTGAAAGGCTAAGGCAGACTCATAAAGGAATGTTTCACTGAAGCAGACACAGGAGATGCTCTGCTAAAGCAAGCACGTAAAAAGACACATGATGAAGGAGTCTTTGCTAACAACACACATGTATTGATTTCATAGTTGAGCTGCATTTGTTGGGAATCATAGAGAGGAACGCACCAAAATATGTCTGGTGATGTGCTGCAGTTTTCTGCTGCTTCCTTGGACTCAGGATGATTGGATGTATGTGCTAAGGCAAGACCCGTGCTGAGGCAAGACTCATGGAGGACACGTGATGTGTGGAGGGTATAAACAGGACTCCACAGAGTGATGGAGGCAGAGCTTGGCTTGCTGGTACAGCTGGTGCAATGCTTGTGGGTCTTGAGTCTTCACTGATCTTCCCTTCCCTGAGAGAAGCATAGCTGAGAACTTCTGATGTTTCTCCAGGTCCCTCCTGCTGACTGGAGCCAAGGCTGAGGCCTGGGTGTCTCTGCTAGGTTGTGCTACCACTGTTGCTAACCTGACTCTACTGAATTGGACTGCTGGTGTATCTGTGATGTGTTTATGAGTGGATCACATTGCCGTTGCTAACCTGTGAACTGAACTGCCTACCAGACAACACAGACAGGAGTTGCTCCAAAGAACCTTTCTAAACATGTCCATTTTCCCTGTACTCTTTCTTTTCTACCACCTCTGATGGGTAGTGGGCAAAAGGGAGGTTAACACATTTAAGAACCATCATTCGGGGCTGGAGAGAAGGTTCAGTGGTTAAGAGCACTGACTGCTCTTTCAGAGGTCCTGAGTTCAGTTCCCAGCATGGTGGCTCACAACCATCTGTAATGGGATCAAATGCTCTCTTCTCTTCTGTTGTGTCTGAAGACAGCGACACTGTACTCACATACATAAAATAAATAAATCTTTTTTTAAAAAGGAACCATCATTAAAAATAAGATTTGTTTGAAAAAATTAAAAGTTACACATGGTATCAACACAGAAAAAAATGTGGATGTGGTAAAAATATGACAAGTGCTTATGGCTTGAGTTTGTGTAACAAACAGACAAGAAGGGAGTGGGAGGGGCAAGGCAGGGGAGAGACATAAACTTGAACATCAACAGGGAGACAATTTGCTTCTGTTGGCAGTTCAGGGTTTTATTAAGAAATAGAAAACAAACAGGAAGGGTGGGAAGAGGGGGACATTTAGCATTTTAAGAGTGAGAGCATCACCCCAGGCTGTTGGTGCTTCTCTGATCTATCTTTGCTGGACAGCTTCCAGTACCTTCTGTTCTTCCTCATTTCCTATATGTACGTGTATTATTTCCTTTTCTTGATATGTCCATTTTATTTGGTGTGTTTTTTTTCTATATATCATAGACTAGTCTCCAACTTATGGTCCTCCTGCCTTCAGGTCCCTGGTGTGTTCAGATTATTGGCATGAGCTACCAGGCTTGGGGCCTTCCCCTCCCCTCTTTTGTAATTAACATTTTTTTATTTACAAGAGTTTTTTTTTTTTTTTTTAAATAAAAAGAGGATCTGTGGGTCCATTTTGTTCTTTCCAATGCTATTACTATCTAGCCCAACATAGTCCATGGCATAATGCATATTTGGTGAGCATATTAGATGAAAAGATGAAACCATGTTGTTATATCTGGAACACTCAGACCAGATATAAAACCCAATTATTGGAAAATCTAGTCTCAAAGCCATCAGAAAATATTAACATAGTAAACTGAAGGATAAAGATGATGCAACAAAGAATGGATATGTTTGTTTAGTCAAATGTAATCAACTGAATATGAGAGAAAACACAGATTCAGCCAAAATATACGAGGAAACCACTAGATAATAATAAAAATTAATTTCCCTTAAATACCTGCTGTGTGCAAGCTGTGGACAAAACACTTAGTTTTATCTCATCGAATCTTCATAAAACCATTTCTTAGGTGGGTATCAGGACTTAGAAATTGTGTTATTATAAGATAATTATTTTCTTAGGGTGTTAATGTGATAAAGAGAATTGAGTTCAGATCACAGTCCACCATCCATGAGCTCCTTAAAGTTCAGACTCTGCTGTCTTTCATAGCCTGTAGTGCCAGCAGGGTACAATGGTCTGCTCCACTGTAGCTGCATCCAAAACATTGCTGTGTTTTTGTTTAACATATAATATGTACTGAAAAATAATTACTAAGGGAATGACTGGCCAGCACACTGCCCAGTTGGAAATTATGCATCCTTCTTATGTATTAAACTGTATGGACTGAGAAATACTGAAAAGATGATTTCTTGTCCAATCTTGAGGTATGTTCTGAAATTCTTGTATCAAGTTGGAAACTGCTTCTCAGTTATTGCTCAGTATCTCTTTTACTGGTACCCAAGGAGCCTTTTTAAAAAAGTGTTTTGGAGAACTTAATACGTGAGCATTACATCTGTATCATTTCCACCCTTTCCTCTTCCAACTCTTCTCCCATATCCTCCCTGTCCTAGTCATGATCATATATGTATGCATATAAGTATGAGTGTATGTATCTATATATGTATGTATGTATGTATGTATTCCATTGTCAATATGACACAAGCTAGAGCTATCTTAGAAAAGAGACTTCAGCTGAGAAAATGTCTCTGTCAGATTAGTCTGTAGGCAAACTTGCAGTACATCTTGAATAATGATTGATGTGGGAGGGCCCAGCTCACAGGGAACAATGCAATCTTGGAAGGTGGTCCTGGGATGTTCAAGAAAGCAAAGTGATCAAGTCAGTAAGCAGCATTTCTCTGTGGCATCTGCTTCAGTTCTTGCTTTGATTTCTTGCCCTGATTTCCCTCAGCAATGGAGGTGTAAGTTGAAAAAAAATCTTTTCCTCCTTCAGGTCATGATCTTTAGCACAGCAACAGAAACCTAACTAGGACACACACACACACACACACACACACACACACACACACACGTATACCCTACTGAGTCCACTTTGCATTGCTCATATGTTCCTATGTCCTGGCATGACCGCTCAGGATTGGACCACTGATGTGGGAGCATTCCCTGGAGGAAACTGAGTCTCCCTCTTTCAGCATCTGTTGACCACCTGTCTTCATGGATGATGGGAATGTATGAACTTTTCCTTGTCCAGGGAACTTTTTTTTTTCTATTTAAACTTTTTATTGGTTTGTTGTGAACTTCACATCATGCACCCCATTCCCACTCATCTCTCCCTCCCCTTATGTCTGCCCTCCACCCTTGCAATCTCCCTCAAAACAGATGAAAAAATCTCATTGTGGAAGCTGTCGTGTGTCACAGTGTGTTCGACAGTGTACCCTTTTGTCCACACTTTGCTTGAAAATGTCCACTGCAATGACTTGTTGGTCTGGTATGAGATCTTTGGCTTCTGCTACTCTATCAATACTGGAACCTCACTGGGACTCCTCTTGGATATCCTGTTGCTTCCCTGTGTCACAGAGATCCTCAGTTTTGAATCTGAAGAACTAGTCCCTTCACAAATTCTAGCAGTTAATCAATGGGGTAGACATTGGAGCAGGACAATTCAAAGCCCTGGATCTGTGCCTGAGAAGTGTCTGAGCTGGTCAGGCCATTCTCCCACTCTTATATGCTTGGAGATGGCTCACCTGCAATCCCAGCACACCCCCTGCTCTATACTGTTGCCCAGATGAGGTGCAGGACCTGCTTTTCTGAGTGCTGCAGCAGGTGGGGAACAGGGACAACTTTTCTCCTCTCATGACCTAGGGCTAGCTCTCCTGCCTGCCATAGGTGGCAAAGAGTGAAAGGAAGGGAGGACCATGGAACAGAGATCTGTGACAGGCAGTCTGGCACTCGGTTGAGCACAGGCGAAAACTCTGGGAGATCCAGCGGAATCCGCAAGGGACCAGAAACTTTATGCCAATGCTTCCAGGAGTCTTTTGGCTCTGGTCATGGTCACGTACCACCTCTCCTCAGGTAGAGGTGTGGCCACACTCCAGGTAGAGGTGTGGCCACACAGCCCCAAGCCATCCCCATGTTAATGAGACACCTATAGGCTTAGCCATGCTCCTTCCCAGTTACTATATCTGCTGCCTCTCTCCTAGAGGGGTGGGGGAACAATTCCATCCACACCCCTCTCCACATGATGAAAATAAACGTCTTAGAATTATGGACTGTCTCTTCATCTGGACCCGCCGTGGGAAGCAAGGGATCCAGCCCTCGATTAAGGAGCCACATCTAATCTCCTGCTGAGGGCTTTCTAGCGCTCGCAGATGGTACCCATTCACCCAAGCCTAAGCAGTTAGCCCAGCACCCCAAGCCGCTGAGACCGACCTGGTCCTGGCAAGAACCCCAGCTGAGCTCTAGCTAGCCCATCTGCGCCACCCTGTGGCAACAGGCTAGAGAACCCACGGAGACAGCTGCGCATGTTCCCCAGGAATGACCCCCTCCCCCACCCACAGGCAGGGCCTGAAAAGGCTTCCCACAGCCCCACCTGCCCTTCAGACTGTGTGGGAAGACGTGCAGTTACTTCCCGTGTGTCTGCTGTCCCACCCAGAGCCCCGGCACCAGGGACAGACACGTGGGGCTTCATTCCACCGTGCCAGAATTGTTCCCACAGAGGACATCTCTCCCTATCCCATTCTGGTACATGGCAAACGAGAGGCAGTGCCAGCTCTCCCACACTACCCACTATCAGGGTCAGTTCTACTGTGCTGCCCAGGTGAAGTACAGGGCCTGTTCTCCTGTGTGCTGAAGCATGTGAGGAGCAGGAACAGCTCTCCTGCTCTCATGACCTCATGGGGCCAACTCTCCAGCCTGCCCTCCTGCGGCAAGGGCAAAAGGGAAGGGAGGGGATCTCTCCCTTACCAATGCCACCTCATAGCAGACAAGAGGCAGGGCTGGCTCTTGCATGCCCACGCACTCTGGGCCAACTCATCATAACCCCTAAATCCCAGATTAGCTCTACTGTGCTGCCCAGGGGAGGTACAGGGTCTGGTATTCCAAGTGCTGCATCTGGTGAAGGTCAGGATCAGCTCTCCTGCTTTCATGATCCCAGGGCCACGTCTCCTAACTGCTTCAGGTGAGTGTGTGTGTGTGTGTGTGTGTGTGTGTGTGCGCATGTGTTCTCTCCCTCATTACACTACCAGAGGGAGATGATGCAGATCTACTTGCATCTTTAGAGAGGTTCACCCACAGCTCCTGCAATGTGAGGGGATGATCTCTCAAATACTGCAGCTGGTTAGGGGCTGGGACAGCCATTAGTGCCAGCTCTCCCATGATGCCCACATGAGGGGTGGGGCCAGTTCTGCACATCCCTCAGACATCACCATGTCTCTCATGGCAGTCCAGACCAAGGGGATATCTACCTGGCCTTTGGTGGTAACATACATTTGCTGCTGCAGGACCACAGATCCAGAAATGGTCCCCAGTGTCACCATAGGCAACGATACCTCCTTGGTCCTAGGTGGCATCACCAGCTACTTACACCAGGCTGTTCCTCACTACCTCAAAACTGTAGTTCTCCCTCTCTTCTTTGTGCCCACATCTTTCTGTTTCTCTTTCTCTTCCATTTTTCTATTATTTACTTTGATACAAGTTAAAAAAAAACAAATTCAAGATAAACACTTTACTCTTAATATGTGTAAATAACAGAATATATCTCTATCTCTACCTATCTATCTATCTATCACTCATATTTTCAGTAAGAATGTGGTATTTAAATTCCTTAGTGAATGCTTTTATGAAAATCCATCTCAAAAAGCTCTCTGTCTATCCCTAGAGACTTTGCAGGAGTGACTACTGTGTCACATGTGTCAGTTACTCTTAGTGATGCCTAGAGTCTCTAAACATCTGGAGTCATTTCAAGAGTGGTCTCAGGATTGCTATGTCCCACTCATGCATTATGGCACCAGGCAAAGGTCATCTTAAGCATGGTCTGCTTCCCCAAGGCCTGGGAGGTACGTGTTCATCTTTGGGTAGTTCCCTGTCCTAGCCTTATGGTGCCATTCTGGTGTTTGTCTCAGGCTCACTCCTCTTCCAGCCCCACTGAGTAGACATCAGTCTTGGGTTTACTTCTGTCATGGGTCTGCAGTCTTAGGTGGAGTTCTTCTAGTCTCAGGCTTGTTTCCTGACCTGGGAACCTGACCAGGCCTACCTTGCACCACAGCAGTGGTTGTCTCAGGCTAGCTCCCTGTCCAGATTCCCTGTACCAGACTGGTGGTGGGTTTTGGTTCAGCTTTTTTCATGGGATGTTAAGCTATTCATCATTCAGATGTCCACAGGTCACACACTGAGCATAGACAACCTCTCTCCTCTCTGCCACCTACTGAAAAACATGTGATATAGTAGTTACTCCTGCAAAGCCTCTAGGGACAGGCAGAGAGCTTTTTGAGATGGATTTTCTTAAAAGCATCCACTAAGGAGTTTAAATCCCACAGTCCCAAAGTGTTTATTTTTATTATATTTTTTTTTTTTTTTTTTAGTTGTATTGCCCTGTAAAGCATATGTTGACTGGAAGGGGTAAATGTCATGAGTTAAATAATATTAAACAAATATTTAAAATGAGCTTTGTGGGACTGGAGAGATGGCTCAACAGTTAAGAACACTCATTACTTTTGCAGAAAATCTGGGTTTAGTTTCAGCATCCACACAAAGCCTTACAGCCATCTGAACTCCAATTTCAGGGAATCTGATGCCCTCTTTTGTCCTCCATGGGCAACACAGAGGCAAGAAGTGCACATACATACATGCAGATAAAACACCCATGCACACAAATAAACATAAACAAATCATTAAAACGAGCTCTGTCTACAATTTTAGTAATCTGTGGTGTAGCAAAGGTTACCACCCATCTTCCCACATCATCCATTCTCTTTTTAAAAGTATCTGATGGTAAATGTGTATCAAAGCACATCATCATTTGGTTGATGAAGTGGTGTAGCATCCTTTAGTGGACTGAACCCTGTGACAGGGAGCTGAGTGACTCCATGTCTTTGCCTCTATTTGGCCACCTCCCCATATAGCCAGTGAATTGCAAGCAGTGTATGAGAGAGATGAATGTCTCCATTAACCTACCCAAACGTGAAAAGGGTAGTACACAGAGGCACTGATTCAAATCCTATTTCCTTACGTTTTAAATTATTAATCATTAGTTATGTGATGGATTTGTGTTTATCAAGCTCTACTCCTTAAACAATGTTTTCAGGATTTCTCCTTCCCCCCTTTGTATTCACAACAGAATTATGGTGAGTTGCTTTAAATGCTTGCATAGATGTGCAGACAAGAAATGAAACAACACTGACTGTTTAATGTTTGCTACAAAGCATGATAACTGCAGAAGTCCATTAACTTCTTCTTTATGACTTAGTACCAGTATATTTTGAATTTGGAATAAGGAGGATTCTCAATTAGGAAGATATCATTAAATACCAGAATAATCGAATGTTGTGGGAAATAGTGAAACAGAGAGAATATAAGATTTAGTAAAGTCAGAGATGATGGAAATCACTTTTTTCAATTCATTCAGAGGTAAAAGAAGAGGAGAGAAGCAAGGAAGTGTTTGAGAATTCACTTTGGGTGACTATTGATTGTCTGGAAAAAGAAAGGTCTCAAGGTTAAACTACCTGTCAGAAGTAAACCTCAAACACAGACCTTGGGAGAACAAGTTTCAGCCAGCTGTGCTGGTGATGATTTGGATTGGGCAATCATCCTCTGGTGCAGGAAACCTGGAAGACTTGTCACCTGCAGGTTTGGCATGAGAACCATCAATCACTGGGCTTAAAAACTCGGTGTAAGAAGTGACATCTGGAATTAGGCTTTCTTAGGTTTTTGTGTATGTTTGCTAGGAAATTGATTGCACAGCCTTTAATAGTGGCAACAAGCAGAATGACTCACAATGAAGTATGAAATTGGGCAATAAAATCGTAGAACTCTTAGAGATTTGAAATGAAATAACAAAACACACAAAAACAAGGACAGAGTTTGGTTGCCTTGTAAAGTTGGATCAAGAGAAACCATTTTACAGGATCCAGTGTTTTGCTTAATGTAAGATTATATAAACAGAAAAATCTCTCTCCCAAGGCACGAATTATGCAAAACAAAAATAGTTAAATATGCTGAATGGATCATTCACATAGAAGACATTGCTAGTGTGTAAGGGAAGCTATCCTCTGCCTTCTCTGTAGCCAGATCCACAGTTTAGTCAAAGAGGCAGAGTGCTCTGCCCCAAGGACCGAGCTAGCCTCTGCGTGAGTTAGGCACACACTCTTTAGTTATGTTTTCATTTCCCAGCAGCCTTTGCAGACAGGTTGTCATGTGACTTGGTTCTGACTGGTAACCTGTCGTTATAAAGTTTGCTTGATAGAATCTGTAGAAGATTTTCCTGCTCTAATAAAAATGCAAAGAGAAAAAGACACCCTCCCTCCCTTACTCTGCTCTTTTTGGAATGATGTGGAGATGTGCTGGTTGGTTTGTGATCCTGAGGTGACACAGTAGAAGATAGAGCTGATGTAAGAAAACTGATGGAGCATAACTACCTAAAAGCCTCTTTTCTATTAAGGCTAGCTTCTTTTGGAGATATTTATTTAGTTTCTAAATCACTGCATGGGGACTATGGAGAAGACACTTGTGTCCAGTGTTGCATGGGGGAATAGAACACAAAGCATTCCAACTGGGGAAGTAGGAAGCTTCTTTTTTGACATCATGGCAGAGCGTTTGGTAATGACTTGCTTCCAGCAAGATAACAGAAGTATCGAGTGTGCTCTTCTGAGGTCCCTTGATGGGGGATTTACACTGAGGCACCCTTTGGTCATTCTTTGACACTAAGCATAAACACATTCTTGAGGAAAAAAGAAAAGACTAAGAATAACAAACATGTCTTCCTGAGCTATTTTACTCGCCCATTCCACCCAACTGAGTCCGCGCCCGAGCTCTCACCCACTCCTGCTAGTTTAGTAGCAAATGAATGGACAGAGAAGTGGAACTATTTTAACTAATTCAGTTTCACCAGTCTTTCAACACATTGTTAGTCTTTGGAATCTTGCCCTGTTCAAATGTCCTCTTGGTTGAAGCCTTTGAGAGCTGGGCTGACTGTTTGCATTCTAATGAATACCAACAGAAACTCAAGCTAGGTTCTAAAAGCCTCATTTTGTGCACTGATAATGGCATTCATATGAAAGCTTCCTCAAATGAATAGAGTTCTAAATGTTGTGCATACAGAGGAGTACAAAGAAGGTGAACTCAACTTTATTCAAGTCTAGGCAGTGGAGGCAATAGAACTTCTTTATACCAGCAAGACAATTGGAAAGTTCAATGTTAAAACTTGCCTCCAGTATTTACTAGTTGACTGTTGGCAACTACATTAGCTGTGTGACCTACAGATGACTTATTGGTTAAAACTGAACGATAATAGCACCTCCATGGATTTCATGTGCGATAATTTCAGAGATCAAGTACTCAGGTACTACACATCAATGTTGTGGTCAGTGTCAACTCACACATACAGCCATGGTCCAAGATGACTATAATGGTGAAAAATTCCTGTCACCTAAGGACATTGTAGCTATTATAATTTGTTGCTCAAGATGCTATGACCCCTCTCCCTGGCAAGGAATTTTTGACGTTGTCTAAGCTGGTTTTCAACTTGTGACTGTACAGTTCTGTCTACTGCTGATTCATTACTTCCATATTTGTAGTGATTCTGGTGTAAACTACCCTACCCCACTGCTAGGTGTATAAAAGCACAGTTCATATATGTATATAAAGAAAATAATGCTTGATAAGAGAATAAGTTACTGTTATTGCTTTTATGTATTTGCCACTCTGTATTTGTACCATCAGTTTAGACCATACTTTTATTGATCAAAACCAGTGTACTATGAGTCTCTTCTGTTCTGTCAGGAGCCTTACAACCTGTGTTTACTATATTGTCTTAGTTCTATTGCTGTGATAAAACACTTTAACTAGAAATAAGCTGAGGAGGAAAGGATTTATTTGGCTTACACTTCCATGTCATAGTCTGCCATTAATGGAAGTCAGGGCAAGAACTCAAGACGGGAACCTGGAGGTAGGAGCAGAAAGAAAGGAAAGCCATGGAGGGCTGCTGCTTAATGGCTTGTTCCCCGTGACTTATTTGACCCATTTTCTTCTACAGCCCAGGGACACCTGCCCAGGGAAGGTAGCACCCACTGTGGGCTAGGCCTACCCACATCACTTATTAATTAAAAAAACGTAGTACAGACATGCTTACAGGCAGTCTGATAGAGATGCTTTCTCAACTGAGGTTCCTCCTCCTGGATAACTTTAGCTTGTGTCAAGTTGACAGAAAACCAACAAGGACATATATCTCTTTATGGTATCTCCAGGTCACACTGCATGGCTGCCCTGTATACCATTTTAGTAAGTGGACACATACTATATGATGGTCACACAAGATATTGTCTAGTAGCACTTTCATCAGAATGTGCCCCATTCTCATCACTGTTATGTGTGATTGCATTAAACTTATGGGTAATGAGTTGTTTTCAACTTGTAACAAATGCAGAACATTTTTTGGTCTTTTATAAAAGTCACTTGAACACATTTTAATTCATGTTTCAGAAAAAAAGGGTTTGGACTACTTCCTTTTTCATTTTACCCTGGATTTACATTTCTATTTCTAAGATGTAGAAATAATTTTAGTAAACAGGGAAATAAAAGGTAGAAACATGTAAGCACACAAAGACAGAAGGGTAGTCCTTTAAGCAGAAAGAGAGCTTTCGGCCAATTCCCGGATTACCACAGAGTTATCTCATCTTTACAAGATACCCCAGCACAAAGGATTGGTTGATGCTCTCAGTTTTTGCTTGGGGACAACAAGGATCCTTCTCCTCTTTCTTGTGTGTATACATATCACAATCTCACCCAAGACAGAGTGGACACATGAGATGAAATTTTAATTCTCTTTTCTGGGTCAGGGTGTTAAGTGTCAAGCCATTGTATGTGCTATTCTGACATTCTATAATGGAGATTTAGTCAGGTGTAAATGGAACTATGGGAACCATAGGGAAATCACAGGCAAAGTAAATTTTAGGATATTTTTGATGAGGATGTGGATGAAGTATAAGAGGGTAGTAAAAAAAATAAAAATAAAAAGGAGAGAACAGTACCACATCCCCAAGAGTGGAAGGCCAGGTGATAAAGAGAAGTGGAGAACACCAATGAATATTTTCAGAATAGCATAAATTATGGCAAAGGGTAAATTTCATTCCAAATTCCAAAAGCAAACATTTTTCTCATGCTTAAAATTTATTTCTCCAAAACTTCTAATTTTGATCATTCCCCTTAAGAGTAGCAAATTTAGTGTTCTCATTGCCCTGAAGCTGTTGTGTATGTCCTCAGGCATACCTGAAGGCTGCCTTCCAGTTTGCATTTCATCATCTTCCCTCTACCCACCCCATTCTTTCTACAAATAGCAGGAATGTAAGTTATTAATATCTGCCAGGGTAGATGGTGTATGGTAGTGCTCCAGGTAACAGAACTGAAGAAATGTCTACCTTATAATAGACTTTGTGCCAAAGAGTGAAAGAAATTACAAGAGACATAAATATTGCAGTGATTAAAAGGCCTTCCCTCTGTGAGAACAGCTCTGCCCACAAAGCACTGTTATCCAGCAAAGGATGCTGCCTTTGCCAGAGAAGCTAGAAGAGTTGCATGGCAGACAGAGAGCCCAAGCCTGGAAGAGGGTCCTCTGAGGTGAAGGATCACAGGGTCCCCAATGAAAAAGTTAGAGAAAGGACTGAAGGAGCTGAAGCGATTTGCAACCCCGTAGAGAGAACAACAATATCAACCAATCAGACACCCCCAGTCCCCCAGAGCTCCCAGGGACTAAACCACCAACCAAGGAGCACACATAGAGCGACCATGGCTCCAGCTGCATATACAGCAGAGGACGGCCTTGTTGGGCATCAATGGGAGGAGAGGCCCTTGGTCCTGTGAAGGATTTATGGCCCAGTGTAGGGGAATGCCAGGGAGAGGAGATGGGAGTGGGTGGGTGGGTGGGGGAGCACCCTCATAGAAGCAGGGGAGGGATGGAATAGAAGGTTTTTGCAGGGGAAAATGGGAAAGCGGATAACATTTAAAATGTAAATAAAGAAAATATCCAATAAAAGAAAAGAAAAAAAAAGTGATTACATCCATGATTCAGGCTGAGGTAAGTAGGAGGATGTCTTACAGGGAGGAAAATGGATAGGTAAGCTGGAAGCAGAGACAAACAGTCATAAATAAGCAAATGTGGATTCTATAAAACTGAGATTCCTTTCATGCCAGATGCAAAACTTCAACACCAGTACACATGAAAGGTAGAATTCCCTAGACAGAACAAGAACAGGTCATAATGAGAGGCTATTTATGTGGAGTTTGGTGATTTAGAAACCGTTGGTGAATGTTTTCCTGGTGTATCTCTAGCAGCCTAGTATCTGGTCTCGGATTGAGAGAGCTGCTAATCGAGACTATTGGATGTGGGAACCATCCATCCAGCATGGTGTGGAGAGAAGCCCCACGTGTCTGTCCCGGGCACTGTGGCTATGGGTGGCAGGGGACATGCGGGGAAGTGGCCGCGCATCTTCCCACACAGTCTGACAGGTGGGGGCTGTGGGAAGTTGCCAGGACACCACCGTGGGTGGGGGAGGGGCCATTCCGGGGGAACACGAGGCAGTGGTCTCTGTGGGTTCTCTAGCCTGGGGCACCACAGACACCGCTGGGTGCTGCAGAAGGGCTAGCTAGAGCATAGCTGAGGTTCCTGCCTGGACCAGGTTGGTTGCTTCAGCTTGGGTGAATGGATACCGTCTGGAAGTGCTGAGATGCCTTCAGTGGGAGATTAGATACGGCTCCTTAATCAAAGGCCGGACTCCTTGCTTCCCACTGTGGATTAAGATGAGACACTGGCAGTCCATAATTCTAAGGCATTTATTGACATCACAATGAGTGGCATGGATGAAATTGTATCCCTGCGCCCTCTGGGAGTTTGATTTTGCTTTTGATTGTGACTGTGGCCTGGTATTTTTCCCTCTTGAAGAAAGAAGGTATTTTAGTGGAGCCCAAAGTAAGAGACTTTGAATTTTTAAAAGACTTTGAATTTTAAGGGATTGGATGTTTAAAAGGGACTGAAATATTAATATGTAAGAATTTGCAAAGACTGTGGGATTTTTAAAGTTATTTAGATCTTGGGGATGAATAAGAAAGTAAGGGTCAAGGCTTAATAGTGATGTGTTTGTGTGTCAAGTTGACAAGGGGTCAATTGTACTTGCTAGTTTTGTGCATCAACTTGACACAAGCTGAAGTTATCACAGAGAAAGGAGTTTCAGTTGAGAAAATGCCTCTATGAGATCCAGTGGTAAGGCATTTTCTCAATTAGTAATCAAGGGGGGAGGGCCCCTTGTGAGTGGTACCATCTATGGGTTGGTAGTCTTGGGCTCTGTAAGAAAGCCAGCTGAGCAAGCCAGGAGAAGCAAGCAAGCCAGTAAGCAGCATTCCTCCATGGCCTCTGCATCAGCTCCTGCTTCCTGACCTGCTTGAGTTCCAATCCTGACTTCCTTTCGTGATGAACGCAGCATGTAAGTATAAGCTCAATAAACTCTTTCCTCCCCAACTTGCATCTTGGTCATGATGTTTGTGCAGGAATAGAAACCCTGACTAAGACAATTACCAAAATCAGATAAGTGCCAAATGGAAAAACTGTCCACTTATTTTTGAGTGACTCCATTTGAAAAGCAGCAGGTGAAAGCCCAGTTAGCATACAAGTTGCCAGATAAAGTTGTGAAATAATAATAAGTTGCCATAATGGCATAAAGGGATCTTGGAAACTCTGCAAAATCCTGGTCTACACTATGTTCAAAATTTAGCTCAAGTAAAGCACATGCATTTCAGGCAATAGTACCACCTAGATACTGTTACTCAGACCCCCTCAGCTGCTGCAGAAGGTGCTCCACTGAGGCACTCTTAAGACCATTCTTGGATCTAGGGAGGTTAGTTGGTTGCCAAAAGACAGTTCATAATCAATGGTGCAAACCGAAAGGCCTAATCCTCTACCTTCACCTTTGTAAGAGTTTAAGGGCCAATTTAACTAAACTACCAAATTATTGATATTTCATTAGTGTTTGCAATTATACTGAATAAAGAGAAGGTCCTCACTAGTGGGTGGGCACTATGCAAGCTGTCTGGTATAACAGGGCAAAGCTTCCTTCATCTTGTCTCACCTAGAGCCATCTTCACTACCCCACTATGAAAAGTCCACATGCTGGGAAAGCATCCAAATGTGCTCTAGAAACTAGGGGTTGAAATCTCCCAGCTAATTGCATACTCTTGGCTTCTGTTAAACTGCTTGCTTTCTTTATTTGGTCCTGCAACTCCCAACCAGGATATAGTTTTCTGTGTTCTTTCCCTTTAATATCTCCCTGCAAAATATGTTTCAGGCTAATTAAGGAGAAGTGTTTCTCTCCAGGCAGTCAAATGCCAGCTTAATTCAGATTCTTATTTTGGAGTTTGGTTGTGCTGAGTGGCCTTTGGGTCTCTACCCTGCAACACTGGAGACCCAGACAGAACAAAAGATGGAAGGAGAAGAATTTCCTCTTTCTTTCTTTTTTTTTTTGACTATTTAAGTTGGGACCTCAATGTTGTCTTGTACTTGTTAGATGTAGGCATTGTTCTCTGTTCTCAGACCTTTGGACCAGATCTGAAAATGATAATATGCTGGCTGGTTTTATGTCTACTTGACACACCCTAGAGTCATTTGAGAGAAGGGTACTTCTACTGAGAAAATATCTCCATAAGATTGTACTTCAGGCAAGCCTGAAGGGTATTTTCTTAATTAGTGACTGATAGGAGGGCCCAGTCCATTGTGTGTGAGACCATTCCTGGGCTAGTGGTCCTGGATTATATAAGAAAAAAAAAAGTTGAGCAAACAAATCATGGGGAGCAAGCCAGTAAGCAGCACTTCTCCATGGCTATGCACTAGCTCCTGCTTTCAAGTTCCTGCCCATCTTGAGTTCCTGCCCTCATTAATTTTGATGAAGAACTGTTATATAGAACTATGAATAAAACAAAACCCTTTTCTTTACAGATTGCTTTATGGTGTTTTATCACAGTAATAGTAATCCTTACTACAACAGATACCTTTCAATTCCCTGGACATCCTGATTATAGCGAAGTCTGCAGGACTTCTTAGCCTATATAATCACATGGACTAATCCCTTATAATAATATAGAACAATCTCTCTCTATTTGTATGTGTTGTTGGAATGTGTGTGTGTGTGAGACAGAGAGAGAGAGAGAGAGAGAGAGAGATCCTAAGAAACAGATGGTGAAGGAGAGGAGATAAAAGAAAGTAAGAACTACAGGCAAAAATTTTTTAAAAAAACCATATTTTTAAATACATACTTAACTCTTACAACTATCCCATCTTATTATGACCCTGAACAATCCAGAAGTTGTAAGGATTACTTTTGAAGTGTCATGCTATTTATGCTTTCCCATTGTGTTAGTCTGTTCCTCTGTTCATCACTAGTATAGGTTTGATGTAAACAATTCATGGTTTCTTTGTCAAAAGTTTTATTGTGATAACATTATTGGCTTGTAGGTCTGTTGGACAGATTTTACAACTCTTATTAGCTCACTCTACTCTTGTGGCTGTGGCTACTTATTCTAGGACCCAGTGCCTTTTTTGATACCATTTTTAATGGCTCAATAAACCCTTTTACTTCAGAAATAACTTGGTGTTAAGAATTTTTTTTTGTTATTGTTGGTTGGTTGCTTTTGTTTCTGGTTCTAGACAGAGTGGACTGGAGTCTCTGTTATCTCCATCATCTTTCTCTGCATCTTTGACCTATCTCCTTGCTCTGATTCTTGTTTTCTTGATTCCTCAGTAGTTCTGCCCTCCTTAGAGTTCTCCCAAACCTCCCAACACTGACATCCAATTCAGTATTTCCCATAGGGAACACAGCCTATGACAATGAATCATAGATGGCCAGACAATTTCTCAGAGAATGCAATCTTCTATAGAACCAAATTTCTTTTTATCCCAAATGGAAGGTAAATTGTTCAAGATAGAATACGTGAGTTTTTAAATTTTTTAAGTTCTTGAAAATGTACTTGACTTAATGTAGACCACTGAGGATAAAAATCTACCAAAGCTTCCTGATTCTTTCCATGTCAGAATAACCAATATTTTAAAATGATTAATATATTAAAAATGAAAGATTATAGTATACAGAAATTGATTCAGCATCTATGTTAAAAGAATAGTGCAACATGAACAGTAGTGTCTACTCTGAGACCATGAGGATGGTTTAGGAAATTTATCAGTATAATTTGTTACATCATGAACATAAATGAAAACAGCCAATGATTATACCAGTAAATGACTGGAAGGCATCATAAAGTCCCCAAGCTCTTCCTAATGAAAATTCCAAGACAATTAGAAATAAAGAAAACTATTTAAATATAATAGATTCTTTTTGCCAAAACTCAAGAGCAAGCACTATAGTAAATTGTGAAATACTGAATTTATTTCATTAAAAATAGAGTTGATTTTCATTTAAAATGAATGTTTAGTGAAATTATCACACCTTTCTGTCTCACTGACTTAAGACCATTTCCAATGCAATGACTGCTGGTGTATGTTTAACCATCTCTTTTCTCAAGTGCATTGGAACTCTATGCAAACAGGTGTATGCCTTGTGGGTTTTTGCATTCTCAGTCATTTGCACAAAAATTCTTGATGGCATAAACAATCAAATGTATAGAATATTAGAATTTTGTACTTTATAAAATGCACTTTATATTTTCTTTCCCACAGGAGGGTTGTGTCAGTTTGGTTTATATATGAGATGCTGAGCATACTATGAGCACAATTTGCAAAAATTGTTCCTAAAAAGTCCACTTAAAGAATTATTTGGACAGGTTCAGAGACTGCAGAAGCAAAACTTTTTTGATTTTCATGATGTAGCATTTCTTTGAGATCTTAAAAACCACATAGTTCCTCACAGTAGCTTTTAAGGCTCTTTCTATGACTGCTCTAAGATTTATCCATCATATTTAGAAGTTGATATGTGACAATCTTAGAAATATAACAAACACCATAGCCTACTAAAGTTACCTTTATACACCCTAGAAAGCCCAATAAACAAACACAAAAAATGAAAAACATCTGAAAAATATTTTCTTTAAAGGAACTTAAGTCTTATGTCCCTCCTACCCTCTAAAACCAAATTTTCCTATGACATACTTTTAAAGTTTCAGAGGACATGCACATATTTAACTTCTCTGGAATTGGCAGTTATTTGACTTGGTGTTGATATCCCAGGCTTTCTCTGAGCAGCTTGCTGCTATGCCTTCAGACTTGAACACCTCTTGCTGTTTCTCTTCTCTCTGAGGCTGCTTAACTGACCACTCTGAGATATGGTCAGTTAGCATGGGCTGATGTTCAGGACTCCACACTGCATGGTCTGTCTACTTCTGAGTTAATGTACTCTTGTTAATTTACTTTTGTATTTATTGCTTACGAAACTCATGAGCTGGAGTGAATACAGAGTGAAAGGGCTCAGAGCCAACAGATCTCACAGGAGATCACAAGAGGATCTCACAGTTCCATCTTCTCCATTCTTTCCTGATTGCCATGTCCTTCTTAAGGCTGGTTTTGTTTTGTTTTGTTTTGTTTCTGAGTGACTAGCACTCAAAAAGCTGCGTTCTCAAATCTGACAAGGCCAAGACTCTAAGTAAGAATATAGAAAAATAAATTTTTCTTCACGCCCTTCCTTGTATCTTTCTGTTATCTCTATCATCTACATATCTCTTCCTCTTTTTTTGTTTTGAAATTTTCATTTACTACTATGTATTATATATCTAGCATCCCTCTATCTATCTTGTAATATTTATGCATATAATCTGTGCTGGCTTAGTTTCCAACGTCATTTCCTCTCTTTGAGATAATACTCTGATTTTCTTTGGGGAACCCTTTTCCCCTAACAGTATGTTGGGTTGATGGGGTCTGGATGTCGTCTACAGTTTCACAAGGGGACATGGATTCATTTCTGTCTAGTTAGAGGAATTCTTGAGGACTGTAGATAGAATTATTGGGAAGAGTTACAGACCTTCATGCAAAGCTGCAAAATTGGCAGAGTCCAATGCTGGTGCTGCCTGCAGCCATGTTTTTAAATGGATGATGGGGTAATATAGATATAAAGTCAAACACAAGAGAATCAATTGAGTGGTGAGAGAAGGCAGTTTCAATGAGAACATCTGAAGTCTTGAT
Organism: Rhynchomys soricoides; assembly: GCA_019843965.1. Lineage (NCBI taxonomy): Eukaryota > Metazoa > Chordata > Mammalia > Rodentia > Muridae > Rhynchomys > Rhynchomys soricoides. The sequence continues at coordinate 4,837,972 of JADRCH010000229.1, read as the reverse complement.
TCTCACCAGAACTGAACCTGAGTTAGAGACAAGGGAAAAGCAATGTACAAAAGAAAGAGTTCATTTTGGTGTATGGTTCCAGAATGAGAGGCCAGAATGTCAGGGGAGGTATGGTGGCAGACAGCAGAAACAGTAAACTGAGAGATCGATCATATCTCAACTGTACCCACGGAGCAGAGATGGTGCACCTGAAGTGGGGTGAGGCTACAAACCCTCAAAACCTATCCTTAGTGCTGTACTTCCTCCACAAGGCTGCACCTAATTCTATAACCTCCCTAAACAGCACCACCAACTGAGAACCAAGTATTTAGATACATGGTCCTATGAGTGATACTGTCATTAAAACTCTATAGTCACCAACATGAGTTTCGGACAGATAAGTATATGTGACAGAAATGAATGTCCATGAAGCCATGATTAGAGATGAGATGTTCTGGATTAGATATGTTGGATAAAGAATAAAATGACTTGAGATAGACTCCTGAAACACACCTATATGCATGGATAGATAGAGACACATTTATCATTGGGTTGGGTCAAATAAAAATCACCCCAAAAGAGGACTTAATAGAGTTACCTATAAGGGTCAAAGAAAAAACTAAGGATATAGGGTAACTCAGAGGTGGAAACTAGGCTCCCATCCATTTTCTTTCTCACCTATCTTTCCCAGAACAACACTGTAAGACCTCCAAATTCTCCTCCTAGCCTGAAGATAAACCTTTCAGTCTTCTGAAAAATTGGCACATGGTTTATAATCAAGGATTTCTCAAGATTTCTTTTTTTCTCCATAAACTAGTATTTTCCCATAGTAACAAACCTGGCATGATGCATTCCAGATAAACAGAAATGATAGCTTCCCTGACTTAAAAACTCCCTGGCTTTTGTAGCACCTTTCACCACCCTCTCTTCAAGACATAGCCTAGTTTCTTCTGAGAGGGTGCTCCTGCCAATCCCCTACCTCCTGCACCCCCACCCCCTACCTCACCCCCTGCATCCCTCTTCTCTGGGGCATCAAAGTCTCTACAGCATTAGGTGCATCCTCTTCCAGTGAGGCCAGACAAGGGAGTCTTCTATTACATATGTGCCAGGGGGTTGGGGAGCACAGACCAGCCTATGTATGCTCTTTGGTTGGTGGCTTAATCTCTGGGAGTTCCCAGGGGTCCAGGTTAGTTGATATGTTTGGTCTTCCTCGGGTTTCTGTCGCCTACACCTCCTTTAATCCTTCCTCTAACTCTTTCCCCTCAGTTGCTCTGAGGGGAGCTGACTAACATATGGGAGAAGGATAGCTAGGGAGGGAAAATAGCTGAGAAAATCTGAAACTAAGGATGAAAAAGAGTCCTGGGTGGGAGATGGAAAAAAGTCTAGTTGTAAGCCTGGGGTAAGTGTACTGTCTTTTACTTTGCAAAAATAAGGACACCAATACTTCCTGCTTTGCAGCATTATTGTGTACATGTTCTTGACACACTGTGGTTCTTGGAAGATACTTTACGATATTCATGAAGCATGTAGGGAAAGACGGGACATTCATAGGCCATAGAACTGAGGAGTGAGGGGATGATTAAGGCTATTGCTCAAAGGACAGAGAGTTTTAAAAAATATCCTAAATGATGCCTGCATTCTAGAAAAGAAAGATTGAATGATATTTGTGGGATTTAGCCACAAGGATGGTGTTACTACTCCTGGAAAATATAATTTTAATGAAATGATGTGGATACAACCCAAGAAGCTATATTTATTTGGAAGGCTGGATGGGATCAATGTTAATTTTAGAAGAATTTGGCAACAAAAGGCAGGAGGGTAAGGAGAGAATGATAAGAACATGAATAGCACAGGAAGCAGGGCAGGGAGTAATGACTGTCTTAAGATAGGAGAAATCCGAGCCTATTCTATCTTGGTGGGATAGAGCCTTACCTCAGAGGCTGCCCATCACTCACAGTCATGGAACTGCCTCTTCTAATAAAGACTATCCTTTGATATCACAAAATTTGCCTTCATAGTCCTTTGCTCTATATCCTTGCTGTCATTTAGATTTAAAGAATACAGTGAAGACATAAAAAGCTCATCCTGTTGGGAAGCTTAAATTTGAATCTCATGCTCTGAGAGGCTTATTAAATTGCCATGGTTATAAACTGAACCCTAATCCGTTTTACATAGTCTCCTGTATTTTCTTCTCAAATGCAGGGAATCTTCTCCCTGGGATAATTACTCTTCAATGGCTGGAGGCGTCATCAAAAATTGAGATAATTACTGCTAACAGGAATAAATGAATTTTGAGTGTATCATCTCCTGCAGCTTAAACCGGGGCAATGGAGGTTAACAAGACAGGGCGACTCTTGGCTGGAGAGCTACATATAAGTCATTCCTAATTGGGGGTTTCACCTTTGTTCTACTGAGCAGCTGCCAGAGAACTTTCTACATATGATTTGAGATAAATGAGCATGTCTTGGAGAGGTTTGTACCCCTGAGATGAACAGCTTGGTGATTCCTTTGAAATCCTAAAGGGGATGGTGGTGATTAAAATTCCATTAAAACAATAACTCTGAGAGTTCAGAAGTCTTGAAGGAAGAGGCCTGGCTCAAGGAAGCTCCTTCCTTCTGGGATTCTGTAGCTTGCTTTTTTTTTTCATTCTAGAGGGAGGCTGACATGGAGGAAACACTCTTGACGTGAAGACTAATAGGGTGGGGATCATTACTTGGGGGCCGAAGAAAGGGATCAAAGGGAAGTCTCAAGAGGAAGACCATGTGTATGATTTCTCTGTAATCACAATATCTTCCACTCCTCAATGGAAGAGAGAAAGATCAATATTCACATGTGAGCCTTGTCAGTTGACTCTGTAGCAACAACTCTGAGAGGAGAATCAGGGTTCTTGAAGATACAGATCCAGCTGACAATGGCGCTCTGATTTCAGGCAGGCATTGTGCCCCTTAGACCCATTCCTTTCCCCATACACAAAGCAGTAGGATAGATGACCACTCTGATTCTTACCCATTCTGAAGTTCTGGGTGTCTACAAATATGGATGGTGAAACACATATATAAGAGAATTAAGAAACAGCTCTTTGTGTATTTGCTTTGAGACTTTTATATGCCATTCGATTAAATGGAAACGGGAAGAATGGGTATGAAATCCGGACATCTTAGGTCAACGTGTGCTGGCAGCAATATTCTTATATAAAATTTTGGATAAACACTTATTATACACTAGCTTTCACCCTAAATATTTGGTTTTCAATTTCTTAATCTTTCAGAATGCTGGAAATTACTTTTGGCATGCCTATGATTCCTGTGATACAACTTTATGCTGCTTGAAACAGAAATTGTTTCAGTCTCAAAATAACAGCTCCTGCTAACCAATTCAAAGTCTTCCAAGTCACACAGACTGTCGGAAGCCAGAGCCCATTTTTCTGCCCAGGGAAATATATTTGTCCAGTCCATGAGATTGAGATCAAACTTGGGTATTATTTTTCAGGTCCCAGTTGGGCAACAGACAAAGAATATCTGAGAGCACAAAGATGCCTTAGGAATAACAAGCTCCATTAACATTTTCTTAGGAACCATATTTTTGTTCTTTGAACAAATTAGGTCATAGGTGTATTTTCACAGACTTTTATCCCCTTTAGAAATTTCATGATGGGCATGGAGGATGCCACATATTTAGCGATCAAAAATGTTTTTGGAATACATGATGAACACATACATATGATATCTGAAAGGCTGTGAGATTCTAGCATTAGGATTTTTTTCTAGTTAAAATTTAATTACTGCTATCAATTTTGATCTATTATGTATATCCGAGGATTGACAGTTCATGAATTTCTGAGTAGATTCTTCTGAACTCATCTTGAGTTACAGCCTTAGCCTTGGAATACTTTAATGGCATCATGATTTCTATTAAGGAGGAAATGAGAAACAGTCTATGTGGACATCTGGACATCTGTGGGCCAAGAAGAGATGATGCATTTCCAAATGAGGGGGTAGATACCTGGGATCCTGATGTAATTTTCATTGTGGGCACAAACAGTCTCAAGAAGATATGGAATGGGACAGGTTTGATTGAAGGAGGATATGATTGCTTCTGACACCAAGAAGCATACTCACTGAGGTGACTTGGAAAGTGATAACTCAGTCGTCAATAATTATCCTAGCCTCTGATGGCAAATGTGAATGCAGACATTCTTTCAACTTGGCAATATTTGATTTTGATCAAAGATTTTTACTTTTGATTAAGATAATTTTCCTGGAGGCTCTGCCTGTAGAGAAGTCTTACCATTCACAGCTAATACTGAAGGATCCTCTGATCATTATTGAAAGGCACTAATGAGGCACTGGATGTGAACACTACAGATGACTACCAAGTTGAGACTAAATATCTGAAGAACCTCTGTTTCCTGACAGTTAATATTTGTCTGTTGAAATATTATCACATGTCTTTTTGATCCCACATATTTATTATATAGTATGAAATTATATTTATTAGAGAAATACACATAACTTTTTGATTTTCTCCTATGAAAGAGTTAAGGAATACATAAGGGCTTATCACCTACTCTATGATCTTTATGGATTATTGATAAATAGATCCTGGAGAGTAAAGTTACTTGCCCAACAATACTATTGGATAGAACTTAAGTTCAGATCTCCTGTTGTTTTTGAATGTTTGTGACAGGCAGTGTGCCACGTCTTGGAAAATTCTATGAAAGGGCTATATTTCACTGAAGCTGAACAATGGAATATTTTCTAAAATATGGTCATTCTTGCTCTATAATATATTTTTCCAAGTCAGTCATCTGCACACAATGCCTGGGATATTTTCTTTCTTATATTTCCACCAGGTCACAAATGCAACAGCTAAGATCTTAAAGATATGTAGAGTTACACTTACAGTAAATTCTGGAGCATCAAAATGACTTTCATCACATTTGATTCTTATCAAGCTTGCCTTCAGTGTGGTTAGGGGCCATAGATATTGACTTTAGATTAGGCCTCATATAGTGTTTCTCCAACTATAATTCTGGAGGACTGTGTGGGAGCTGTCACCATGATCACCAGCTCTACCTATGTGCAGTCTTCACATTTGCCTCATGGGCAAGGGGTTACTTGTCTGGTTTTTTTAATTTTTTTTTTATTTATGTATTTTTTTTGAGACAGGGTTTCTCTGTGTAGCCCTGGCTGTCCTGGAACTCACTCTGCAGACCAGGCTGGCCACAAACTCAGAAATCCGCCTGCCTCTGCCTCCCAAGTGCCGGGATTAAAGGCGTGCTCCACCACTGCCCGGCTACTTGTCTGTTTTGTAAGGTGGCTGTTGTGTGGTGAAATGAAGTTGTTTACAGACTTTGAGGCCACCTTGGGCAAACTCCATTATCCTTTGCCAAGGTTTTCTATTTGCATATGGGATATTATTTGTGTTTAAAGAGTAGTGATATGTGGTATATTAAGCAGGTTTCTCTACAAATGGACTTGTGAGGGTTTCTTTCACTTTAGCTGGTGCATGCTTGCAGAAACTTGGATCCACTGTCTGCACCTAGCTGGGAAAGTTAGATATTTCAAATATAAAAATCTCATGAGATTGATGTCTTCCTCCTCCAAACAGTGTAAAGGAGGTATTGTTCCCCCTCAAGTCTTACTGGAGATCTTTAATCCCTGGGTAGTTGACTTTCCCAGCAAAAGTTGTAAACAGAGGGCATAGAAATTCAGATGACCTAGTATGCAGGCAATGGCTTCTATTAGATGGATGTGGTGCTTGGCCCAGACTGATAACAATAAGAGGAATATGGGTGCAATGCCCTGTGCTGCAGCACAATCCTTTCATTAGCACACAGTGCTCTCAGTTCAACTGGAGCCCCAAACCAGACAATCTGTAGAACTCTAAGTAATCAAAAACTTTGCCTGTAGTTGCCCTGGCTTCCAAGTGATGCCTTTGGTGTTAGCTCAAAACCTTAAGGTAGTAGGTTTCTTGAAAATTAAATGCATGAGTACATAAAAACACTCAAATACTTTTAGCCTCCCAATGAAACACACACACACACACACACACACACACACACACAAATAATATATATTCAAGCCACGTGTAAACTTTAAAGGACACACATTGCAATAACTATAGTTATTAGCTATTTCTATCATTGTCCCATAACAAATGAATGAGTGTCATTTTAGCACACATTGCAGAGCAGAAAATATGAAGTACATATGACAGTAAATGGTGAAGCTGGAGGGTTTTTAGTTCAACTGTGTTTTCCTTTTTGTCTTTAACATCTTATTTTTGAAAGGATCTATTAAAGATGGAGGAATTCGACTTATCTTCTGTGTCTTCAGGGCAGGAGATGTCTTTTCTCCACTTGCAGTAACTACCAAAAAATCACATCTGTGCCTTTCCATAGATAGTTGTTAAAACCCAGTTTTCTCCCTCACTTTCAGATGTATAAATACATTTTTATGTGCGCTAACATAATCTCAATATGAATATGAGAAGAATAAATTCCTGTTAAAAATACCACCAGGTTGCTACTGCCTAGAATAAGAAATGATATGTCAATAAGACTGGAACATGAATCTCATTATCTCAAGTTATGCATACATGAGGGCTTGACCGTGAATGCAGCAGCAGAGAAAACATCCATTTGGCTGTAATGCCATCGCTGGTACCCAGAGAAGCCAGCTGGCCTTGATTCCCATCTTTCAGTCTCCATTTGAAGTCCATTGATTTGTACCTGGAATATGTCTTAAGCCTTCATTTCTTATCATGACCTTCTCTGCTGTTTGTGACCAAACACCATTTCCTTTCACAGGGACTAGTACAAGAGCCTCCTAGACTTTGCATGTTGGCCCACTCCCACTAACTCTCTATGTAAATTAGATCTGGTCTCTTCCAGAGTCCAGTAGTCTCTTGCTACCCTTAGAGTCGATCTTCACATACTCACAAAATTCTCCCCAATGGTGCTGGAAGATGCAGTTACCTTGACTTTTTTCTAGTTCTTTCTTTAGTGCCTAGAAGGCGTTAAACATTCAGAGCATATGTACATGTTCATCTTTCTTACAGGTATCCTCCCTCCAACTGAATTTCCTTTTCTACTCTTAGCCCAAATACTACTTTTACACACACACACACACACACACACACACACACACACACACACACTCTAAATAAATAAGTTCCCTTTATTTTTGATTATTTGATTATCCCTTTGGTTATTCTGGGATTTTCATTCAATAAATTTATAGTAGAATATCCAAATTCTTCTGTAATTGTTAGTTTATCTCTTAGGCCACTTAGGTGTTACAATGAAATTTCATTTTCTGGGTGGCTTATAAAGAACAGAAATATATTTCTCATAGTTTTGGGAGATTAACAGATTCTATATTTGGTGAGGACCCACTACCTGCTTCATAGATGGCAGGTTCTCATGTCTTCATGAGAGGTGGACAAAGAATGCACTGTTTGTACTTTCTTTATAAAAGGAGTGGTTTCATTCATAAAGACTTTGCCTAAAATCCTCCACTTGCAAGGATCATCCCTTTGTTGGTGATGATTTCAGCAAATTATTTTAAGATAAAACTGAAGTCATGTTCTTCCTCAGTGAACAAGCTGTAAGAGGACAAGAACCATGTTTCTTCTGTTCACTGAGTACTTAGTAGTTTGCGCAGTGCCTACATAGTACTCAGTGCGATTCAAGAAACTTTGATAAGTGAATTCAGGTCTGCATTATACTGAAGGCAGCATGATTATCCTGTTACAGTTTGAAACAGTTCACTAGATACCAGAGACTCAGGTGTTTCTACCTAGCCATACATACAGTCCAGTTTTTATAGCAAACTATGTAGAACCCATTAGAAAGTCTGAATTTGAGATCAATTAGATCTCAATTAAGTCACTGACCTCTAATTTCATCTTTACCATCATTAAATTGAGAATAGAAATTTAAAAAAATCATAGGACTGTCTTTTTTTTTTTTCACCTAGAATTTTGAGGACCAATGAGACAATTGTGTTACTGCTAGCAGATTTTCAAGTATTTAAACAAGCTGATATTGTTGTCACTATTAAAGGCAAAATTATATCTGTACACAGGAAGAGTAAAGGCAGGCAGAATAATAAGAGGAGACAAGTGGATGCTAGTCAAGATGTTGCTGGCAAATGAATAGTGTTCTCCTGTCCATCCTTTTAAATTCCAGTACTTGACAAAAGCCAAGAAGAAAGAATTCACTGAGTACTTATAATGTGTGTATTTTTAGGCTGCCTACATCTTTGGGAAATCCCATAACAAATAAATCCTTGTTGATGGACAGCAGATGTTATCTGTATTTTTGAATTCCTTAGCTCTTCATAATTTTGGCATGAACATTCAGGGTCTCTTTTTTGTCATACTTCATTTCCTGTCTTACCCAATTGTCCTTTCCTTTTGTAAATTATATGTAAATTTCTAAACCTGTATGAATCCTTTTATAATGTTAATGAGTCATTTTCTTCTACCCATTTAATTCTGAAAATTCTCAATTCATCATGTAGCTTAAGCAAAACACAAAGAAATCTATTATCATCTGTCTTGTTGCATTTATTTTGTGTTACTTTAGCTCAGAGGGTAGTGACAAGGATCACTAGCAATATTATTTGACTTCTGATTTCATAGTTTACTATATGATGAGCACTTTCTTTGATTCTGGTCTGAAATATTGTGTAATGCCAACACGATGGAAAAAACTCACCCTTGATTTCCAAGCAAATAAGAAGTCACAGTGAATACAGCACTCTATTATTTAAGCATTGTAAATGAAAAAAATATCCTTATCTTACTAAACATGAAGGTAAGGTCTTTAGAGAAAACGTGTATTTGGTACATAGGGTATATCTCAAGTATACTCATGAGTTTACCCATCCAGTAAACTACTATTTTGTGTACTAGGTATTGGAAACAAAATAAGACCCTCAACTATGTTTTTTACTTCTTATTTATTTTCATCTAGACCTAGATTTTACTTAGCTCTAAAAACCCGTGGAGACCTATAGACTAATGAGACTCTTTTGCCAAATGCTAATAGTCAATTTCCAGTGCTGCTTTTGCAAAATACAACTCATTAAAACACACACACACACACACACACACACACACACACACACACACACATTCATGTAAATGCACATAATTTTCTAAATACAAGGACTGTGCATGGAACCTTGTTGATACGCCAGGTTAGTCAGGATACTGGTCTGTCTGCTTTTACATAAACCATGCTAACAATGTTTTAAATCAATTTAGTTCTTTCATAGGTTAAAGTCCAGGTTGCCAAAGAGTCCTGGTGAAGGACAGTGTTGGATGGTAATGTCATTCACGGTTCCACAGTCTCCCCATTTTGTGGTTCTACTACTGTTCCTCCTGTTGGTCATCTCTGTGTGATACCATATGCACTCTAGCAGGTGAATAGAGTGATAGTGGAGGACACATGGAAGAAACCTATTTTACTTCTCACATGCTATGGTAGAGAAGCATATTACTTAACTTCAGTAGGCCACAAGGTGAGAAAAGTTAATATTTAACTGGGGTAAGTCAGGATGGACTCACAATGAGAGAAGTATAGGGTCATGGGAAGAGAAAGATGCCCTTGACTCAGGGGTCTAATTGAAGCCTTTCACCAGCCAAGTCAAGAGTTCTAACAAAATGAACAATATTTGCTTAAGGCGCTTCTATCTTCCTATATAAAACCCCTTATTTTGTTTTTAAAACCTAGCACATCAAATAGTAGTTTACTGAATGTAATAGATGGGTAAACTCATAAGCATACCTTAAATGCACCCTATGAACCTTGGATTCTCACTAGAAAATGTCTTTCAAGTAAAAGGATGTATTCTAACCTCTTTGTGTAAGCTTAGCCTCTCCTGGCCTTATCATATCACGTTGTAGTCCTACCCAAGGTGCCACAGGAGCTACCCTATGACATCATATACAGCTAGTGCTAATATGCTCAAGTTCCATTCTCTGAGAAGCTTATACCCATATTCTCAGATTGCCTGATTCTTTCCTTGGGTACCTTTCTTTGTAAATTAGTAAACTCTAACTCCATTTTCTTTTGGCTCATCCTGAAATTTCTTTCCCTGGGATAGCCAAGAATACAGTTTTACTTAAGCTGAGGTCTCTAAAACTTAAAGGGGACACCACAAGCTTCAAAAGTTGACAGCTGCATCTCAGCCTCTACCAGAGAAGAGAGAACCCCAGCTGAGGAATAGCCTCCATCACATTGGCTCATGGTTATGATTGTGGGCATTTTCTTGATTAATGATTGATGTGGGATGGTGTAGTTCACTGTGGATGGTGCTACCCCTATACCAGTGGGGTATATAAGAAATCAAGCTGAACAAATGATGAGACCAATCTAGTAAGCAACATTCCTGCCCTCAGTTTCTTCTGTAAATTTTCTCTGTGATGAGCTTTTACTTGGAAATGTATAATAAAATAAACTCCTTTCTCCAAGTTGCTTTTGATCAGTGTTTATCATAAGCAACATAGACAAATTCTAGAATTTTGTATACTCACACATTGACTTAGCAATGGTAACATATAGTTAGGGCTTAACTTGACTATCTTACTACCTTAATCATTCATTAGTTCTCTCTGAAATTAAGCCTGGATTCTGGGGACTCATTAACATCTTCATTTAGTCACGCACTCAAGTCAATTTCTATTGAATAGCTGCTATAAGCAAGGAATTGTGCTGATTCAGGGAGGAGAAGGAAAAAAAGAGTAAGATTGTACAGTCTTTGCCTTGGGCATTTATGGTCAGGAAAGGAAGAAGTGGATTCTCTAGGTGCAATTTATCTGACTTATGTGATGTGCAGGTGTTGAAGCAACTGGGAGGGTGGCAATTCAGACACAGGCACGAGCTTAATCAGTGGAGTCAGCTTCAAGAAAGAGAGCACCGCTTAAGATGGCAAGGTGATAACAATGGAGGACTTTCTTGGCAGTGGGAACACTGTGAAAAAGTTGCAGAGTTGGGAAAATGGTGGGCAATGCTCCCGTTATGCAGGCTGTTTGCCGTAACCTGGTTGGAAGGTGGGAGAGACAGGCAGCTTGGCAGGCACAGGTGCTGACTTCCTACAGCAGTGGTGTCAGGTGGTGCAGAGACAAACTTCTTTTGAATATTATGTGTCTTCCAGGTTATGCCAACTGTCTGTTCAGAGCAGCAGTGCCAGGCACAGGGGTATATAAGGACAATATCCAGGTGTTCACAGAATCTCTTAACATCCCCACATCTCCCTGCCTTCCGGGATAACTGGGCTTCTGAATTCCTTACATGAAGGAAAATTCCTCCAATTCCTTGCTCTTTTAATTACCTTCTAAATATCAAAACAGTCTACTAAAGTCCTTTAATATAGAAGTTTTGGTGGAGTACATTAGCATTCCTTGTAGAGCAGTATGTGTGTGGGGTGTCATTTAATCGGCAAGTAGTAAACCTCCCTGTGTTGAAGAAGAGAAGAGAGCTTATCCCCATTCCCCTTTAGAGGCAAGTGCTAGAAAACAACCATCATTGAAAATTCAGTAATGGACCAGCCAAAGAGTCACATAAATCCTTCTCAAAGGAGACCTTTGTCGTCACATTCACAGCTTCCACAAATGAGACACTTGGAAGTTAACCTAGACATAGGAGAAATACCACATCCCCAGAGCAGCCAACAGTCTTGAAAGTTCAATAAAAATATCTGAGTTTTCAGTGCTGTGCAAATGGCTCTTGCTTAAAGCAGTACTGGAGCTTAAGTGGAACAGAGGCAACATTTTAAAAAAATGATATTAAAATGTTAATTTTCCTTCTATATTTCCACTTAGAACAGTTGTTGAAAATAATGGTTTCAACTTTGCTGCAACAGGACAATGTCTGACTGAACTGTGAGCATTTCTAATCTGAAGTGTTTTGATTTTTGATTTACATTTATATAAGGATCTTTGCAGGAAGAAGGACCTCCTGCCATAGCTGGGATACGTTAGGGATTCTAGCTGGGAAGGTATCCACAAGAGGAGATTGAATGGTCTGTCAGAGTTGAAGTTTTCTTGTCCTATTTTCTCATATCAACATGTCTAAATTTTGGTGCAAATGAAATGCTTGGAAGTCTTGGGCAGAGGGGGTTGCAGCAACCCCAGGTGGCATACAGATCTCCATGACTACTCACACCTTCTGAGGCTGATGAGGAGGCTGTGGGAAACTTTGATGCAAGTTTCTTGCTGGATGGGAGACCTTCAGTCGCTAGGAAGTGGGAGCAGCAGAACACTTTTGAGTTCTTACTTACCTGTTCTTTGTTTACTTTTCTAAATACTCAAGACTGAACATGTGACTTGCAAGTGAAAGACCCTTCAGCTAATAGCAGATTTGCAGGTACAGGTAAACTGGGCTTTTCTAACCTCTTCGATTCTGTTTTCTTGGATAATTTTCTGTCCCCAGAATATTACTATGGATTAGATAAAAATTTTGTCAATGTTGCATTTGGTAGATTATCAAACTGGCTTGGAATGATTGTTATCTGGGTTCACATTGCATAACCAAAGTGTTATCTAGAAAGAGAAGGAGAGAAGGTAGATCTGGAGCTGCCATTCACCTTACTCTCAGTTGATTCCAGATGCCCTGGAATGAGTTCTGGGCCAGTGCTTTGATATTATGTGATGAGTTTTAAATAGAAGACAAATAGTTTTGTGTTGCATGTAGGTAGATACACTGTGAAAGATCCACACACTGCAGCAGCAGCAGTAACAGTGCCTAGGAGACTTATTGTGAACTGTGGGTAGAGGCCAGATGCTACAATTGAATGTAGTTGTTGATCTTTGAATTGAATTTTAATGATCAGCTTCTGGTGTGAAAACTGTGTGATAGTTTTCTACTTTGTCTCTCTTTCATCCTTGCTAGATAGACACATCTTTAACTTCTGAGATTGAGCTGTCCATGTTCACAGTTGTCAATAGGTAGCTCTTGCTTGTGTCTTTTGGGAAAATGTCTTTCCTTAAACTGCCAGATAAAGTTCCCAGGGAATATCCATGCTCACTTTGCATTACTAGCTTCCCACCATCACTTTGGCTGAAGGTGTAGAAAAAACTACCAGGGGAGGAAGGGAAGAAATAGTAAATAGATAGAAAACATTTCCTTTTGTACTGTAACCCAAAGAAATCCCTCAAAGCTCCATTAGACAACCTGGGACCAGAATCATGAAGGCATGGCAACAGTGAGCCCACACTTGGGACACACAGCCATTTTCTGAGTATGGTTCCCTGTTTCTGTCATGATTTGAACATTGGTTCATTGAATAAAAACAAATGAAAACTTACTATACTTTACTTGGTCACTAGTTCAGAAGACTTAGGGACCATACACTGGCATTCTGACAGCTTGGTAAGCAACTCTGGAGATTTCTTCAGCATCCATAATATGTATAGTCCCTGAACTCCTCTAAGGACTTGCTACCTCTGGGAAACTGACATCAAAGTCAGGAATCTAGACTCTTCTTCACCTGCTTGCATTTACTTGCCAGCAAATCTGTTGGAACCCCCTTCTACAGAAGACCAGTTGAGACAACTAGACTTGTGGGACTGAGAAACTACTCGATTCTTGAACTTCCCCATTCACAGCTGACCTTTGTTGGGTTAGTTGGCTGCCACAATTCCAGCTCAAATAACTGCAAAGCCTAGAGGGCCATTCGGTCAGGGCATGTGTGCACTGAGCATTTTTTCCATTGTGTTCCTCGTTCTAGGCAAGACTCGCTCTCTGGAAGCTGTGGTTTGCTCTTGAAGAAGCAGAAGGTGTCTGTTGCTCACCAGCTTTTTACCTGGGCCTACTCAGCTATCTAAGGGCCAGCTTGAAGCTGAAGAAAGGGCAAGATCTCAGAGATCACTACAGACCTCTCTGGTTTCCTCTTGAAGGGAGCTTTCCCAGTATGGATACAGGAAAGGCTGGATTCTGCAGTTGCTGGAGGATTTTGGAGATGGAGGTGCTTTCCCTGAAATCCACGTGGCCCAGTTTCCTCTGGATTTGGGGTGACAGAAAAAAATATCAAATGCTCTGGCCATTCAGTTGGATCATAAATGGAAAGTTAAATATCATGCAATTGCGCAACAGGGACAGTCCAAAGACAAGGTCTTTTACAGCAAATATACTGACCTGGTTCCAAAGGAGGTTATGAATCTAGATGGCCCAGAACTGCAAAGGCCCAATGAAGAGACCATTAAAGAGATAACAGAAAAGACAATAATATCCTTGGAGAGGATAGTATCAAGGAAAGTTTTTGCAGCCATGCTTGTTCATGCAGTTGACAAGCTGTCTCCTGTTCAGTATATCCGCTACATGCCATCTCAGCAAGGAGGAACATTCAATTCTGGAGTTAAACAGGGGGTTTTTCAGATCATAGAAATGCAAAAAGATCCAATGGAACCTCCAAGATTCAAGATTAATAAGAAATTTCCCAGGGACCACCATCTCCTCCTGTACCTGTAATGCACTCTTCTCCTCAGAAGAAGATTGTAAAAGAACAGCGGCATGGAAGATCCCACCATGTGTATCCAACTAGAAGAGCTCAGAGGGTTATACAATACCACTGGATAAACAGATGGCTGCTGATGGAAGGGGATTTCGGACTGGCCACATAAATGAAGATTTTGCCAAACTGGCTGAGGCACTATACATTGCTGATCAGAAGACTCAAGAAGTGGTGGAAATGTGAGCCCAAGCAGAAAGATGGTTAAAAAAGAAAAGGAGAAACATGAGGAGAAGCTTAGAGGAATGGCCCAGAATGCCAGAGAAAGGAGAGATGGGATCAAAACCCATGTGGAAAAAGAGGATGGAGAGGCCCGTGAAAGAGATGAAATCTGTCATGACAGGCAAAAAGAGAGGCATCATGACCAAAACTTTCCCAAGGCAGCTCCTGATAAGAGGTCAAAACTACAGAGAAATGAAAATTTATATATCAGTGAAGTCACTGCTCTTGCTATGCCCAATCCTCCAACTTCCAATGAAGTTCTGTGTGACCGAAGGCTCTTCAACCAATCCAAGGGTATGGACAGTAGATTTGCAGGTGGAGAAGATGAAATTGACAATATTTATGATCAGGCCTAGAAAGTTGACAAAAACATGGCTTAGAGTATCTACAGGCACAGTAAAAATCTGGACAAGGACATGTGTGGTGATGACCTCAAAACCAGGATAAATACCAACAGATTTGTTTCTGATAAGGCATTTTCTGGTTCACACCATAGACAGAGGCTGAGAAGGACCAGTTCGGTTTGAGGAATATCCCTTTGGTTTGGACAAGTTTTTAGAAGACGCAAAATAGCACAGTGGCTCTAAAAGACCCTCTGATAGCAGTCACCCAAAGGAACATGAGCAAGAAGGCAAGAAGTGGAAGAAGGAGTAGATATGCCTCTTAAAACTAAATCTGACATATACAGCAGAGGATTGCCTGGTCTGGCCTCTGTGAGAGAAGATGCACCTAACCCTCAAGAGACTTGAGACCTCAGGGAGTAGGGATACCCTCTTGGAACAAGGGGGAGGAACAATGGGATGAGGAACTATCAGAGGAGGGACCTAGAGGGGGATAAAGACTGGACTGTAAAAGATAAAAAAAGGTCAGGAATCCATCAATTTCTGCCCTTTCCCAGTCTCTGAAAGTTTCTTTTCTTCTTTTTTTTCTATCTTTTCATTCAATCATCTTTCCCCCATGTCGCCTACTACATCCTCTCTGGATTATTATTTTTTGAGAAAGTATAGTTTTCTTTCTTTCTTTCCTTTTTCAGTAGATAATTAAAAGCCTTGGGTTGGACAGGAAGTATATACTTTCTATATTCTTATAGTTGAATGTGAACTATCTGCACAGACTCAAGTGCTCAGCTCAGTCTCCAGCTGCTGGTACTCTTTTGGGAGGTTGTAGGAACTTTAAGAGGTAGGACCTAGTTGGAGGAAGAAGTTCCTATTGGGAGGGCTTTGGAAGCTACAACTGGTTCCTTGTCCCTTCCACCCTAGCAGCTTCCTGTCTGACATGAGGTAGAAAGATGCCTCCTGTCGGTGTTCCCACCACCATGGTGTTCTGCCTCACTGTGAATTCAGCATCAGTGGAGCTACAGACCATGAACTGGAATCTTTAAAACCATGAGCCAGATTCAAATCTTCATCCTTGTTTTGGTCAGGCACTGGATCCAAGAATGAAAAAAATAACTAATGTGTAACACATTGGAAAAGTAATCCTAGAGTAACAAATATGGATAGAGTAACAAATATGGAGAGGCTGGTGCCCTGACTTAAATGGGAAGGGGAAACTCAAACAGTATGAATATAAATAAAATATCTCTAAATTCGGCCATGTCATTAAATCATTATTATAGCCCAACCAAGAATAACATTTTTCATCTTTTATAAACTATCTAGTCAAAGAAAATATTAGGATTAAAGGCATGCATTTTAGCAAGCCAATTATTTAAAAACCAAGAGGTTGTCTGAGGCGACCAGTGTATAAAGCACAGCAGAGAGAGATGGTGGTAGAGCCTCTGCAGGAAAGGTAAGCTTGGAGAAAGGAGGGCTTAGTTGTGATTTTGTCTGCAATAAATGCCCTGGGCTATTTTAAACCAAAGACTTGATAAGATTGTGTCTGGTGTTATGGAGATGTTAAGCAGAAGTAATTAGAGTGAGAAGATGTATAATGTTCCTGTCACTGCCTTGCATCCAAGGAGGCCAAGGCTCTATGCAGGGGCAGAGGGAACAGAAGGTTCACAACCAGTCCCAGGCAGTCCAACACCTCATCCTCTTTCACTTCCTCTCTCAGAAGAACCCCAACACCTTTGCCCAACTGCCCAACTGTCCAACTGTCCAACTGCTCAACTCCCCAACATGTTTTTTGAGTGTGCTGTATGAGACTTCCAGAGACTTCGAGGAAGGAGACGGAAGAGAAGAGAACGGAGGTGAAAGGGCTCTGCAGCTAGTATTTGTGACAAAACGAATACGCCCACAACAACATTTTACTACTAAAGCTGACCCTTATTTTAAGCCACAAATTTCTAGGGCACAACTCAGACCTGGGTACCCTTATATGGAGTAGCCTGCTGTCAGGTGTCTACTCCCTCATAGGAGACTACATGGGCCCTGACGTGTATTCCAGGTGAGTCTCAGGGGAAGAGAAAGTGTTATAGAATCATATGGGTGGGCTCTAGATGAACATAGATTTCAGGTGGATATATACCCTGGCCCCTGTGAATTCCTTGCCCTTGCCAAGAAGAAAGTTTAGAGTGGGTCTCTTTGTCATAGAAGCATGTGGTTTCTATGGAAAAGGACACCCCGTGTCCTAGACTTAAGGGTGGCACAGCATAAAGACCCAAAGTTTCATCTTAGAAGCCATCATCCATATTCTAATGTATAGAGAAGCCATAGAAAAACCTTACACCATGCCTGAGTATGAGGTAGACAGTGAGCAAGGTCCAAATACCACCACAGCAGAGATACTCTTCTAAAAGGCTAGTTCAGAATAATGAGTCCTGTTTTTTTTTTTAATACACCCTCTTTTCAATTGGCTTAGGTGTTAGAAAACCAAATTTTGCCTTTCTCTGTCTTAAGAAACTCAAGAATTCTTCCAAAATACACACAACCTTCTGTAAATCTATTCACTGCATCTTCCATGCAATCCATGTCCTGTGCTGTCTCCACACAACGGTTCCTATTTTCCTTAATGAAACCATTGTCTTATGGATAGTGCATCTGATATGTGTGTGCTCATGCTCATGTGCGTATGATATAAAGGGAAACAGAAAGCAAGGGTGAAAATTTTTATTTTTAAAAATAGCTTTGGAGAAAGGAAAATTAGCTCTTTTAGTCTCTTTGATGACTTGAACGAGAATTTGCCCCATAACCTCATATGTTTAAATGTTTGATCCCTAGGTGGTGAAACTGGTTTCATTTTGGGGGGGATTCAGTGTGGCTTTGTTGGAGAAAGTCTTGTTGATGTCACTGAGGGTGGACTTTGAGGCTTCAAATGCTCAAGCCAGGCCTAACCCCTCTGTCTGCTTGAAACTTACACATAAGATAGGAGCTCTCTGCTATTGCTCCTGTGCCATAGGTGCCTGCCTACCACCAAGACAGCACCATGATGGTCATGTACAAAGCCAATGGAATGTTTCCTTTTATAAGTTGCCTTAGTCATGGTGTTACCTCACCGCAATAGAACAGTAACCAAAGGAGCCTCCTCTTGTCATTTGTCTAGTAGGATGACAGGGCTGAATATCAAAGAAGGAAAATTGTAAACCTTCTAACTTCCCAATAAGCTACTCAGCTTCTCTCATTTTAAGCTTCATCTTTTGCAAGATGGGGTTAACACATCAAATAAGATGAGACATAAGCATATCTTATTACATGAGAAGCAAAGGGAACTGGGAGTGTGAACAATGCCTTTATGGATTTCTACCAACGTCCCTGCTTCTCTCCCATCTAAGCAGCTGAATGGAGGCACTAGAACTCTACTTCCATGGGCAATATGGAAGTAAATTTCTGGATTGCAGAGCATCACTTACTTTATAGAACAGATGTTCCCCAGCCTGCTGCTTCTATCCTCACAAAACCATATCTTGAAGAGACAACTCACCCAAGCACGTTGAACCATTTTAATTGTATGATCCTCTCATTAACTTGATTCCTTATCTTGGTGTATATTTACTCTGCTTGTGCCCACACTCCCTGCTTCTGTAGTGATTACCCAACTTAGGGTTTGCTAGTACAATGTTCCTAGTCTCTCACCAACTGCCTTCCAGACAGCTTCCAAATTGCAATATGGAGCTCCACTTAAGCAGACAGGGCCTGTGTATTCACCAAGGATTCCTTGAGGATCATGGTAGTACTCAGAAATGAAATCACTCCAAACAGTCTTAAAAAAAGGAATATTCTATTTTTTTTCTTGCATCCCGGTCTGGGGTTCCTATTTTAGGAGCTTGAAGACTAAGCTTTTTCATATCCTTTCCTTTGTAAACATGAAAATATGGAGAAAAAGGAGAATTGAATTCCTACATGCTAACCATTTGCTATTGAGTATTTAAAACATTTGAGAACCTTATGCCTCTTATCATTGAAATGAACATAATGACACATATCTTTTTAGACTGTGAATCTTCAGATAAATGGCATGGATGACTAACAGAGCCCAAGCAGGGCTCTGTGGAATACCTTACATATTTGAACACATATGCTAGTTTTCAATTTGTCTCTGTCTAGTCTCCATTAGCACAAAATGTATGGAGCATCAAGTAGTGATACTACATATTGGAGAGAGAGACTGTACAAACTCCAGACATGCATAGGTATGTTAGTGAAAGTAGTATGTGTGTAGAGTTACTGGCTTTTCACGCTCATGATAGTGCTATATGTCAGCTTGGATAAAACTCGATTCTTCTATTTTTACACACTAATGAAGGATGATGAATCAAATGAAAGAAGATTCATTTTGTTCATTTTGAACTGAAATCTTTAATATCATAATTATTTTTTCCTTGTGGGTTTCCTTCAGACTTCATACACCAAATCCTTGGAGGTACACCTCTGAAGAAGGCAGGCAAACATCACTCTAATCTAGTCTGTTGTCCTGTGATGCTATGGGATCTTTGAGAGGCAATCTGGGTCTCTCATCAATATGTTGAGTGGGTAGGCCTCTCCATCATTTCATCTCAAGGATGGCTTGGGGAAGCTGCCAGATAATAGGAAAGAAATAGTGGATTCCAAACAAGAAATGGAGACAATGGCTCTGAGTCCACTGCAGGCAGTCCACTTGAGCCTGGTTGATGGTATTGGGCAATGGGTGTTGTCTTAGTGGGATGACTACCCAGGGAAAGCTGTTATGAATCCAGTGAACCCTTGGGGATGCAGGATTTTTTTTCCTTGAAGAGCCAGCACAGCTTTGTAGGTATTTGATTGGTGGGTGACTGTGAGAAAAGTAGCAGTTGTGTAACCATCAGACAAATGGACCATCTTTTGATGTCATGTCAGGACCATTCTCTTTTCTCTATGAAATTCTAAACTTGAAGCCATATGAATACTTTAAAGCAGCTTTTAAGGAGAGAACACCAAAAATTCTAGTAATTTGGCCCTGGGGCTCCAGATTGTTATGAAGGGACTTTTGCATGTCAGTTGGATCTTCTTGGTGTGGGTTGTACTAACTCTTACTTCATTTTGTTTTAATTTGCCCATGTTCTTCTATTTTTTTTATTGGAAAAAAGCAGCAGATTATGTGATGGGCTGTGTGGCAGGCAGAGCAAACTGGGGGAGTAGGATGTACTCTGGCTCTTAGTTATTACTTGCATTCCCAGAGCTGGCCATGGGTTATGACCCACGCTCTCAGCTTTTGCTGAGTATTACTCTTCCAGACCACATGAGCTCTCTGGCACATCTCTGGGCAGCACATTAAAAGGAAAGGATTTTTTTTCCTTCATACACAAACCAAATGGTATTGTTCACATACCCTTTTCTATTAGGTTGCAAGTCACACTGTTCTATTCAGTGTATTTGTGGTGTTATCATTAAATATACCGGGTCTCCCAGGGAAACGGTATCTGAAACACCAATAAACTGGGTTTGTTTTGTGCATCAATTATTAGCCTACAAATAATGTTGGCTAGCATAGGAGAAAGGACACATCCCTACAAATAAACTATCAATTGCAAGCGAGGTGAAGCAAGGATGGTTTTTGTTGCTTTGGGGCATAATGAATGATTCTATTTTGCAATTGTTTCTAAAATGTAAGCATTTTCAAGCCAGCATTGCAGTGTTTGGTCTCTGGAGAATGGTGAGAATTTCTAAAGATAGTTTTACTTTCCAAGAACAAATTGTTTAAAGAACATTGTGTCTTGCATGCTGGGCTAGACAGGTTGTGTCCTGTGAGACGAGCATAGAGTTGATGGGACTTGGTATCAATGATGCTATCCTAATTTGTTATGTGACAATGGTCAAGTCACTAAGTGTTTTGTTTTCTTTTTGGTTTGTGTTTCTTTGTTTTAATCTGTTTAATGTGAGGTCTGTGTAGCCCAAAGTCCTGTCCAGAATTTGACACAAATATGTTCCTTGGCAGGGATGTTCTTTGGGGAAATTTACAATTGTCACTTGTGCCTCTGAGTTGAGGACTTTGGGATGCATTGTTCATCTTTACTTTTCTGAATGTTTTGGGTGAGTTTTAAGGAACAGTAGAATTGCAGGCCCATATACTTTGCCTTAAAGTACATACTGCTGAAGTGAGAGAGAATGGTTATCCTACTGGGTGCTGGCTGCTGAGACTGGCTGACAAGATCCTGTGGGAACCATCCATGGAAGGTATGTGCCCTCAGCTGGGGCATAAAGACATTCAGCTATCCTTTAAGGATTTGGGAAACTGTTAACCTTTTCTACTTGGGCTCTCAGTGAGGTAATGAGACAATCATCCTTGGAAAAGTGAGATTTCAAAATTTCAATGTAAGGAAACCAGAAAAAGGAAGACTTCCAGGTTTACCAATTCCCTCTGTGTTTTGAGCACAACTCCTGGCTTTTAAATAAAAGATTTTATTAAATTATATTAAATTTTTGGAATATATCTTTGAAGTAGCTCTAAGATCTCACACTATGGTAGGTAGACCAAGGTTAGTCTTTCCTTCTTTTTTAATGAACCTTCTTTCTCCAGTGAATATTGCATTCCTTACTCTGATCTCTGTGCTCAGAGGTGGATATTCTTGAATTGCTCCTTACCCATGCATCTCTCTCCTGCAGTTGCTATACTATTCCTGGTTTAGGTGGATAACCAAGCAATCCATTATACTTATTTCCATTAGTGCTCTGAGAGACGGTCATGGGCATATTTTACTCTGTAATCATAAAGTCTGCTTTTTATAGAGATTCTCAGGTTTCATAGAAATCCAGATGTTGTGGCTATGACTGTCCTCAAAACACTATGATAATTATTTCTCAGAGAGTTAAGAGAGAGAGAGAGAGTTTGTTTTTATTGATGCCTGAGAAAAGATCCCATAGTTGGAAATGGTATATTATGTATTATATTTTCTTTCTTTCTTTCTTTCTTTCTTTCTTTCTTTCTTTCTTTCCTTCCTTCCTTCCTTTCTCCCTTCTTCTTCTTCTTCTTCTTCTTCTTCTTCTTCTTCTTCTTCTTCT
>JADRCH010000229.1:4741995-4815845 GCA_019843965.1 Rhynchomys soricoides | reverse complement strand
TTCTTCTTCTTCTTCTTCTTCTTCTTCTTCTTTTTCTTCTTCTTCTTTTGCCAGTGGATATATGCCCAGAAAAGGCTTTCCTCTGGTTCCTGAAGGGTAAATACATATAATCCCCTTTTGAGCACATAAGAGGATCCAATAATATTTCCTAATTAATTTCATTC
This sequence comes from Rhynchomys soricoides, assembly GCA_019843965.1. Taxonomy (NCBI): domain Eukaryota; kingdom Metazoa; phylum Chordata; class Mammalia; order Rodentia; family Muridae; genus Rhynchomys; species Rhynchomys soricoides. Next base: position 4,815,681 of record JADRCH010000229.1, on the reverse strand, counting down.
TTTAGCTAGAAAACAGTTTATACAACTGTATTTGAATGGAAAACTATAGAGTTTTGTCTATATGGGACATATGTTTGAAATAAACCAGTCTTCCAATTTCTCTCTCTCTCTTTTTTAGTAATGTGGTATAGATATAAGTATTGGTTTTTCAATTTCATTTTTTAGCTAAAGAATTTGAATGTAGACTTTTGACTTATACATCTCCTCCACCAAGAAAGATGAAGATTAAGAAAAAAATTGCTCATGACCTTGTTTAAATAACTGGTTTTGACAGAAGGCAGGAGAATATCTTCATCATTTCTCCACAATAAAGGTGCAAGTCTGTAAGCACAGAAGGGACTTTTCCTTCTTGTGACTGATGTCAACCTGACACAAACTAGAGTTATATAAGAAAGGAAACTTCAGAACCATTATCGTTTCCATGAAGAAATTGTCTCCATAAGATTGGACTGTATGCAGGCCTGTAGAACATTTTCTTAATTAGTCATGGTTGTGAGATGGTCCAGCCCATTGTGGGTGTTTCCATCCTTGGGTTAATGGTCATTGGTTTTATAAGAAAGCAGGCCGGACAATCCACAAGAAGCAATCCAGTAAGCACTACTCTTCCATAGCTTCTGCATCAGCTCCTGGCTTCTGGCTTTGGCTCTATTTGAGTTCCTGTCCTGACTTCCTTTGATGATGAAGAGTGATGTAGAAGAATATGTAAAATACATCCTTTCCTCCTCAACTTTTGGTCATGGTGCTCCATGGTAATACAACTCTTAACTAAGAAAGCTTTCTTGGCAGGAAATAATCAAACTCAGGGCTGAAATCAACCAAGTAGAAACAAAAAGAACTATACAAAGAGTCAACAAAGCCAGGAGCTGGTTCTTTGAAAAAAATCAACAAGATAGATAAACTCTTAACCAGACTAACCAGAAGGCACAGAGGCAGTATCCAAATTAACAAAATCAGAAATGAAAAGGGAGATATAACAACGGAATCTGAGGAAATTCAAAGAATCATCAGATCCTACTACAAAAGCCTATATGCAACAAAATTGGAAAATATGGAGGAAATGCACAAGTTTCTAGACAGATACCAAATACCAAAGTTAAATCAGGATCAAATAAACCATCTAAACAGTTTCATGACCCCTAAAGAAATAGAAGCAAAGTCTCCCAACCAAAAAAAGCCCAGGGCCAGATGGGTTCAGTGCAGAATTCTATCAGACCTTCAAAGAAGACCTAATACCAATACTCTTCAAACTATTCTATAAAATAGAAACAGAAGGAACACTACCCAATTCATTCTATGAGGCTAAAGTTACACTGATATGAAAACCTCACAAAGACCCAACAAAGAAAGAAAACATCACACCAATTTCCCTTATGAATATCGATGCAAAAGTACTCAATAAAATTTTCACAAACAGAGTCGAAAAACACATCAAAAACAATCATTCACCAAGATCAAGTAGGCTTCATCCTAAATATGCAGGAATGGTTCAATACCCAGAAATCCATCAGTGTAATCTCCTACATAAACAAACTCAAAGGAAAAAAAAAACAAAAAACATGGTCATTTCATTAGATGCTAAAAAGGATTTGACAAAATTCAACATCCCTTCATGATAAAAGTCTTGGAAAGATCAGGAATTCAAGGCCCATACCTAAACATAGTAAAAGCAATAAACAACAAACCATTAGCCAACATGAAACTAAATTAGAGAGAAACATGAAACAATCCCACTAAAAGCAGGGACTAGACAAGGCTGCACTCTCTTTCCCTAACTATTCAATATAGTACTTGAAGTTCTAGCTAGAGCAATTAGACAACAAAAGGAAGTCAAGGGAATACAAATTGGAAAGGAAGAAATCAAAATATCACTATGTGCAGATGATATGATCGTATAATTAAGTGACCCAAAAAACTCCACCAGAGAACTGGTACAGCTGATAAACAACTTCTGCAAAGTGGCCAGATATAAAATTAACTCAAACAAATAATAAGCCTTCCTATACTCAAAGGATAAACAGGCTGAGAAAGGAATTAGGTAAATGACACCCTTCACAACAGTCACAAACAGTATAAAGTATCTCGGTGTGACTAACCAAACAAGTGAAAGATCTGTGTGAAAAGAACTTCAAGTCTCTGAAGAAATAAATCAAAGAAGACCTCAGAAGAAGGAAAGATCTCCCATGCTCATGGACTGGCTGGATTAATATAATAAAAATGACCATCTTGCTGAATGCAATCTACAGATTCAATGCAATCCCCATCAAAATTCCAACTCAATTCTCCATTGACTTAGAAAGAGCAGTTCTCAAATTCATTTGGAATAACAAAAAAACCCAGGATAGCAAAAACTATTCTTAACAATAAAAGAACTTCTGGGGGAATCAGCCTCCCTGACCTTAAGCTACAGAGAAGTAGTGATAAAAACTGCATTGTATTGGTACAGTGACAGGCAGGTAGATAAATGTAATAGAATTGAAGACCTAGAAAAGAACCCACACACCTATGGTCACTTGATCTTTGACAAAGGAACTAAAACCATCCAGTGGAAAAAAGACAGCATTTTCTACAAATGGTGGTAGTTCAACTGGCGGTCAACATGTAGAAGAATGCAAATTGATCCATTCCTATCTCCCTGTACAAAGCTCAAGTCCAAGTGGATCAAGGAGCTGCATAAAAACCAGATACACTGAATCTACTAGAAGAGGAAGTGGAGAAAAGTTTTGAACATATGGGCACAGGGGAAAAGTTCCTGATCAGAACACAATGGCTTATGCTCTAAGATCAAGAAATGACAAATTGAACCTTATAAAATTGCAAAGCTTCTGTAAGTCAAAGAACACTGCCAATAAGACAAAATGGCAACCAACAGATTGGGAAAAGATCTTTACCAATCCTACATCTGATAGAGGGCTAATATCCAATATATATAAAGAACTCAAGAAGTTAGACTCCAGAGAACCAAATAACCCTATTAAAAAATGGGAAACAGAGCTAAACAGAGAATTCTCAACTGAGGAAACTCGAAGGGCTGAGAAGCACCTAAAGAAAGGTTCAACATCCTTAGTCATCAGGGAAATGCAAATCAAAACTACCCTGAGATTCCACCTCACACCAGTCAGAATGGCTAAGTTAAAAAAACTCAGGTGACAGCAGATGCTGGCAAGAATTTGGAGAAAGAGGAACACTCCTCCATTGCTGGTAGGCACAGCCACTTTGGAAATCAGTTTGGCAGACCCTCAGAAAATTGGGCATAATACTACCTGAGGACCCAGGATACCACTCTTGGGCATATACCCAGAAGATTCTCCAACATGTAATAAGGACACATGCTCCACTATGTTCATAGCAGCCATATTTATAATAGCCAGAAGCTGGAAACAACCCAGATGTCCCTCAATAGAGGAATGGGTACAGAAAATGTGGTACATTTACACAGTGGAATACTACTCAGCTATTAAAAACAACGACTTCATGAAATTCACAGGCAAATGAATGGAACTTGAAAATATCATCCTGAGTGAGGTAACTCAGTCACAAAAGAAGAAACATGGTATGTACTCACTGATAATTGGATATTAGCTCAAACGTTCAGAATATCCAGGATTTAAATCAGAGATTTAAACTGTTGGATTGAACATGGGGTCCCAGATGGAGAATTTAGAGAAGAGACTGAAGGAGCTGAGGGAGTTTGCAGCCCCATGGAGGATGCAACAGTGTCAACTGGCCTGACCTCCTGATGCTCCCAGAGACTGGATCACCAACCAAAGAATACACATGGAGGGGCCCATGGTGCTGGCCACATATGTGGCAGAGGAGGGCTTTGTTGGCCATCAGGGGGAGAAGAGGCCCTTGGGTCTGAGGGTGTTAGATCCCCCAGTATAGGGGAATGCCAGGGAGGGAAGACAGAGTGGGTGGATGGGTGGGGGAATAGAGGCTGGGGGGGGATGGCATAGGGGGTTTCCAAAGGGGAGACCTAGAAAGGGGAAAACATTTGAAATGTAAATAAAGTATAAAAAATAAAAATAAAAAAGCCTTATTCCTTTCCCATGATCCACTTTCATGTTCTTTTCACCTATTAAAATTTCCTAGAAACCCCACCAAAGCAATGGCTGTTAGATTATACCCAAATTTTTAGGAAGTCTAGGAAGCACATATCTAGCAAGTTTCTAGGTAGAGCCATGCTTCTGGCCTGGGAATCGTACTTGAGAGATAATACTCTAGTCTACTTTGCATGTAGCATCCCAGAACAATTTCCTTTTTTCTACCTTCCCTCCCTCTCTTCCTCCCTCTTGACCTTTCCTCCCTCCCTCCCCCCTCTCTTTGTACATTGGTATTTTGCTTGCATCTATGTCCATGTGAGAGTGTCAGATCTTGGAGTTATAGATAGTTGTGAACTGCTACGTGGGTGCTAGAATTTAAATCCAGTTCCTATGGAAGAACAGTCTTAACTGCTGAGCCATCTCTCCTGGTGCCCCACTCTTTCTGTGTTTATATTTCTTTTGTGGTATGCATATGTATGTGTATATTCAGGTGTGTGTACTTGCACATGTCTGGTTAGAGGCAAGAGGTAAATACAGGATGTTTTCCTTTATTGTTCTTTTTTTTTTTTTTTTTTGGCTAAATCTCTCACTGAACCTGGAGTTTAACTTCTTGCTTAGACTGACCAGCAAGCCCCTAGGATCTACCTGTTTTTGTTCCCCAGAGCTGGAGTCACAAATATGCACTGTTATAGCTGGCCTTTTACATGGATCCTGGGAAATCCTAACTAAGGTACTCATGATTTTGTAGTGAGCTCTTTAACCATTTGGAACCCCATAACCCAATCTCCCACCCAGAGTAATACTGAAATACAGACATCAGATCAAGCTATTTCTTAAGTATCTTCAGTGATTGTCAACACTGCTCACATTAGACTTTACCCCTGGGGTACCCAGGGGAAACATGTTGATAAGGTATAACCTGGGCTAGTTGAAATCCTAGCAAAACTATTGGTGCAGTCTTTTTCATTTTTTTCTATTTTGGAGCCAGGGACTGAGCTGAGGGCTTTGCATATGTGAGTCCTTGTGGGCATACACCCTGGCCGTATAGTATCATTAGTGACTACCCTTCTCTCTCAGGAGGATGGTGTTTGGCAATGCATTGTATTGCCATGATATTAATAATTCACCCGGGACTCACTCTGGTAACTTGACCTCCTAGAATACACAGAGTAGTCTTGCAATGTGGAAAGGAGCTTTCTGCACTGATGAAAGATCTCTCTCTCTGGGCTAACAGGAGTTGCAGCTCATGTGTGGCTCTTGGTCACTTTGAAATGTTGCTGGTGTCTTAAAAAGAAGGCAACATGGCTGTGGAACTAAGCTTCAGATCTGTTATGATTCTAATAACTTCCAAGCAAAGTATATGGAACCACATACAGTACAAAGTAAATGAAGTATCTGTGGCACCTTTGGAGCAGGGTACACTTGTTATCATGGTTAAGCCTTTAGAGTTGTTTTCAGTTCCCAGATTTGGGGCATTACTAGAACTTTTCTCACAGAAAACCTGGCAGTTCACTGGATCATCTCACCTGTAGTCCCCAGTCATAATTGTTCGGTCTCTGCCATGTTAGCAGCCAGAGTAGGAATGGCTGTGAGCAAAACAGATGGCATAACAGACATGCCAGCTGAGGAGGAGTCACAGCTGCAGGGTATGGGCATGGGAAGATCAGAGACAGGGCATCCACTGGAAGCTTCGGCCTTTGGGGCCATGAAAACAGTGCTATTCTGGCAAGGATGATGTGGCACACATTCAAAGAGTCTCACAGACAGTGCCAGTGACCCACGGAAGATCTAAAAGCACAGTGTCCAATACCCAGTGCTGCAACAGTCACTGGGGTTTTAATAAAAGGATCTTTACAGAAGTAAGGCCAACAGGCGAGAGATATGCTCAACTATGCATCTCTGGCCACTGGAAGTAAAGACATTTAAGTGATTGGGCTAAAGTTTCCAACTGATAGCTCTAGACTCTTGATGGAATAGGGTGTCTTTTATGTGCTATTGAGGTTGAACTTGTGGATAGTTCTGGTCCATCTCACCACTGTTACCAGTAGTTCTCTTGTAATCTAGATCTTCAAGGCCTCAGGCTCAACCTTGGGGGGCTTTGATTCTATTGGATCTTAAGGTCATGTTGAGTCAGACACTGGTTTCAGTGCCTGTGTTCTGCAAACCAGCTTGGAGAGCAGGAGAAGCATAGACCTGGCCAATTTATTGCTTGGTGTCATTAAGACTCTGCACTGTGGTTCAACTGGAAAGAAAGTGAAGACTAGACTAATTTAAATCTAGATAAAAATCTTCATGAATTAGGAAACGAGGAACTAGAAATCCAACAGGGAAATATATTTGACTGGGTATCTGAATGAGGCAGGTCTGGCTACAGAGGAAGAAGGAGCTAGAAGTCTGCCTAGAACAAGATAAGGAGACCATTTTGGTGCATGAGATTGAAATATTCAAGAACAAAACTTGTAGCATGGATATATACTTCCTCATCCAGTGCCAAGGCTTTATTAGAAAAATCCCAAGAAATCCCAGGAAGAAAGAGAGACAGCAGAGGGTGCAGGCCTCAAAGAATTTGATGCTGAGAGTCCATCCTCCCGATTCCTACATTTTATTTCATTTTTCTGGGAGGATCTTTTTGTTCCTTTCTCTCCCTAAAACAAAGAAATAAAAAAAAACAAAACCAAAACGTCAGATTTAGAGCCAGTGTCAAGCAAGAAGGTCCAGAGAGTGGAGGGCAGTTGGTCACCAACAGACCATAAGGACAATGATGGTTTCAGAGGATGGCAATGGAAACAGGGAGCTCCCCTTGCAGCTGTTGTAGTTTTTAAAGTACAGGATGACAGCAAGTATTGATGATGTTTACTTAGTGATTGAAAACCACTGAACAACAATTTTTCAGAATGGTTTTAATGCTAAGCTTTGCAACAGTGTTGGTTTGTCTTTGTTTACATGAGGGGGGAGATCTGGCTAAATGTATAGGAAAATGTTCTGTCAATATGGTAATCTCAAGGATGAGAAAGTGGGACCAAGGGGCCCAAATAATCTGTATTCTCATCAGGGTTCTGATTCCTCCGAACAAACTAGATGTCCTGCAATTTGAGTTAGGGTTATAAAATCATAGCTGGAAGTTGTGTATTTTTTGAAAGACTTGGGTAAGACTACTGAGGGAATTAATGGGTGATTGCTTATAAAAGTACGGTGTGATTCTATAATGAATATTATTGAATTTTATAAAGAAAATAAGTTCTAACACATGCACCAATATACAGGAAGCATGAAGGTATCCTGCTAACATAAATAATCTAGACATGAAAGAACACATTCTGTGTGGTTTTACTCATGAGGTCTGTGGAAGCCAAATGTATGCAAAAGGTAGGTAGACAAATAGCACTTCAGTTATTGGAGGCGTAGGAGCAGACGTGAGTTGTTGAGTGAATAACGTTTCAGTTGGGGAAACCAAAGCATTATGGAGATTTGGGGCACAGAAATATGAAGATATTGCCTGGGTATACACTTAGAAATGGTGATAAATAATTTCATGGTTCTCTGTCATATTTTTTTACTGTAATAAAAATTTGAGAGGTATAACACTTTTATAAAATATTTAGCTCCTTAAAGTTTGGTTGGTTTATGTATAGATATTTTTGTTGCTGTTTTTTTTTTTTTTTTTTTTTGGTGGCTCTGAGACATCGGCAGTTATTGTGCATATTAGAAAAACACCCGACCACTGAGCAGAACCCCTAATCTGAAGTTTAATGAATAGAAATGTACAGTAAGCTGGTCCCACGGCTTCCACTCAGAGCTCCCACTTCAGAAAAAGAAAAGGTTTGTTATTGTGTTTTTTTTTTTCTTATTCATGTTTTATTCTGGTCATAAGTCTACATGATAACTCGTTGGTGAGTAAGAAAATGTATATTGAATGACTGCTTGCTTCAGCTCTGTGTCAGGACTGTTCACAGTGACTTTTCTTTTCAATATTCATAATGGCAGTTCAGCTCAAACTATAGATAAGTAAAGTTGAGGGTGACAAGAGGATTGGTCATTTGGTGATTCTAAAAGGATTATCAACAAAGAATAGCCAGCAGCTGTTGAGTCCCTGTATTCTAAGTGCATTTGAAAGGTGGCCCGTGTCTGTTTGTTTGTTTATTTTTCATATGCATATTTTTCTTTCTTTTTGATGATTTTTCCATAAACTCCAAGATTTCAGCCCTTTCCCTCCTCTCCTCCTTGTCTCTCCTCCTCAAGGAAAGGACCCCCGCCTCCATAGGTACCACCTTACTTTAGTACAATAAGTCGTAGCTGCACTAAGTGTATCCTCTACTACTAAGACAAGACAAGGCAGTATAGGTAGGGGAAGAGAATCTTAAAGCAGACGAGTCAGAGACAGCCTCTTCTCAAATTGTTAGGAGACCCACAGGAAGATACAAATAAGCAAGGGGCCTATGTCCAGCCCATGCATGCTCTTTGATTGGTGGTTTAGTTTCTGTGAGCCCCTATGGGTCCAGGTTAGTTGATGGTGTAGATCTCCTTGTGGCGTCTTGACCCCATGGACACAAGCCAACTGTTGACATGATTAATGATACTCTGCTATGTTTGCAGACAAGAGTCTAGCATAACTGTCATTTGAGAGGTTTCATACAGTGACTGGTGAAAACAGATGCAGAGACCCATGGCAAAACATTAGATGGCTCATGTTTTAACCTGAGTAAACAAACGAGGCCACTAGAAAGCAGCTGCTTCATCTCTGGATTGTGTCTCTGCATTGATAGATGCAAGTGAGACTCAGAAGTTCACTGTCATGTCCAAGGTTGGACATCCATTTAGCACCAAAGCCAGTTAAAACACCATCTTAATGTTATTTCCAATTCATCTTATTTGCTATTCTGAATTTGGGTGAAGACACAGACCATATTTAAGTGGAAAATGTACCATTTTCTTGTTATTATTATATTATATTATATTATATTATATTAATTTAGTATAGGGCTTTATGCATCTTGGCCTTTGTAGCCACGAGTGTTCTTCAACTTCTGATCTTTCTACTCATAGCTCCTGAGTATTAGAATTGCAAGCATGTGCCACTTTGTCTGGCGGATGATGAAGGTTAAGCCCAAGGCTTTTTGCAAGCTCTAGGCAAACACTCGACCAACTGAACTACATTTCCAGGTCAGAAAACAGATTTTTGAAGAAGTAAGTTGGATCTAGTGCCTTCATAGGAAGCTTAAGTAATGTTTAGACCCATTTTATGGGTTGGATTTCTCTTAAAGCATGCTGGCTTGTAGATGTCTCTAGATGAAAAATCAATAAGAAAAAAAGATCTTTTCCCTGGATGTAATTTCAACTCTCAAATGGCACATTTCGTTAACTTCCTAGGTAGACTGATTTAGATTTTTGGGTTGAGGTGGTGATAGTGTGACAAATGAATAAAAAGTTATTCTTACTAGTATTGGACAGTGTTCTCATGGTCCCAACAGGCATGTCTGACTTGTGGGAAGCCATTGCCAACACCAGAAGATGGCATAGCCAAAACACAAAATTCTCTTCTAGGATGACCTGGACGTTTTTCTGGTTCTCACTCTGTTTCATGACTCATTCTTTCGGATTTTGACAAAATGCCATCAGGTCTCAGAGCACAGCCTGCATCAGACAGGATCTGGAGTATGGGCCCTCCTGTCTTCTTTAGCCCTTTGTTTCTCCCAAGCTCAGGATCGTGAGTGTGTGATGTGTGGGGTCAGAGGTAAAGGTGAAATCCACAGAAACTTAAACCTTTTTTCTTCTGATTCTTGCTGGTATAGTGAAAACCACTGTACCATGTACTGGAATCAATACATGATTTTATCACAAAAAATCAGTCTTGATCATGTAGTGTCTCCCTTCTCTCCTCTCTTTGGTTTAGCTTTCTATAAACATATCATCAGAGAGAGATCTTACCTTTAAAAGTCTACATATATTTTCCTACTTCACACGATTGGTTTTATAGCAAAAATTATCAAATGAGTTAACTAATGCTATTTAGTCAGTTTTCACAATGAAAATGAATTTATCTGTCCTAAGGTGATTAGATAGTATCTTGTGTCCCTAAGATAATTACACAGTGGTCTTAACAGCATATTGAAATATACCAGTGCTTTGAAGCACACCATTAGTCTTAGTTCAGAGAAATTAAAGATATATACACATAGCATAGGTTATTAGCCCCTCTCCTTCCCTCAGCACACAAAGGGTTATAAGAACTTTAAAATATAATACAGAAAGATCCTCAAATTTTTGTGGTTTTCTAGGCTCTCATGTAAGTCTACTCTGACATTTAATCAAAGCTTTTATGATAGGGCGGATTTAAACACTATTCAACTTCCTAACCATGGAAAAGGATGTCCACCAAATTTCTTCTCCATCCACCTGTAATTATATAAGCACAGATTTGCTACTCACTATCTCTGACCCCAGGACCTCTTGGTATCTGGGAAGATTCAATTATATTTTGTGAGAGAAGTTTTCTTGGATCACTTATTGTAATAGTGCATCTCGGGTCCCATGGTCTTTCTGCTCTATTTAAGGATTTATTCCCTCTGACCAAAAACTGGACTTGACCTTGCAGACATCTAAGTTTTGATTAGTTGACACGGCACTTGAAACTGAAACACAACTTTTGAAGTTTATCAAGAGACACTCTGTGGCTATATTTTATTTTTCGTAAGTAGTTCTTGTATTTTTTGACTATGTCCATTCTACCTCCCATCTATGTTTCTGTTACTTTGGTGTGTTAGCTTCCTGTCACTGTGACAAATATTTGAGACAATAAACTTTAAGGAGGAAAAGTTTACCTGGTTCAGTTTTGGAGGTTCATGTTCCTGGTTAGTGGACCCTGTTTATCTTCAAGCTAGGATGAGCCAGTATGGGGGGGGGGGAGTACACGGCAGAGTGAAACTGCTCCTATTATGGTCTGAAAGTGACACTGATTGGAGCCCCACAGTCTTCTTCAAGATCATAGCATCAGTGACCTAAAGACCTCACATTGGACCTTCCTTCTCAAGGTGTCTATTGCTTCCCAATAGTGCAAACTGAGGAATGAGCCTTTGCCACATGGATCTTTGGGGGGAGGCTTATGGTCTAAATACTAGTACTCAGCACTGTTTGAAACAAGAATCCAGATTTTACTCTTCTAATTATTCCCTTCATGTTACCTCACCACATCAGTGGTGGTGGTTGGAGGGGAAACTGAGGTAAGGGAAGCAGCTGATCTCTTGAGACTGTGGTGTGGCAGAAGAGGAGGCTATGGAAAACAAAGGTAATCCTTTCCAGACATTTGATTCTAGTGGTATAAGCCATGGTAGTGTTGGGTTTCCCAGACACCCCAAGGCAGAACTCCTATAGCCAGGATATGGAGAACAGTTCACAGCTGTGATGAGGACTGAAGAGTCAAATAGGAATAAGAGAAAGGGAGTCTTCACTGGCTCAATTAGTGTTCCCAGAGTGTGTGACAGTGCTTTCTCATGGCTCTCCATACTATCAGTTTCACACTTCAGGTAACATAAATGAGACCATAGTCATCTTCTGCTTAAAATGTGGCCTGAGATCAGAACTCCAAAGTCTTACAGTGATGTTGTCACCCCTGCCTGAATATGCAGCTTTGTCCTGTCTGCCACATGCTCAGTGCTACAGAGTTACACTGACTTCATGCAATGTTTTTGCCTGTGCCAAGTTCTTTCTTGGCCGGAATTCCTTGACCATGTTGTTTTTCTTGCCTGAAAAGCTCTTTGTCCTACTAATTCTTCAGGTTTTATCTTTCTATCATTTTCTTGGAAAGACCATTTCTGTTAGTCTATTTCACAACACTGTGTTCTTTCCATTGTCTGGATTGTAGTTGGGAATTATATGTTTATTGGGGAATATGATTAATATATGTCTTCATCACAGATAACAATACTGATAAAGGTAAGAGGATTTATTTTGCCTGCCACTGAACTTCCAAGAATTGGCATGTGTATCATGAAGTCATAATCAAGATGAAGCAGCTCAGGCTTAGATCACATACAGCACAGAGCCAAGTATCCCCAAACCAGAAAGCCCAATTCTCCAGGAGCAAAATCATTCATCAAACACCTGGCAGATAGGACAGGACCATGAAGTTTGTGTGTTCAAAATTTAGAGAAGACATGCCAGTAAAAACACAGGGGAAGGCTGTTAGTGCCAAATAGGCAGGGTCAGAATGTCAGCAAGGTGACAGATAGCAAGCAACAGAAATAGCAAGACCACACTGCAGTGGTTCAACTTACAAGGCCCCACTGTGGGCTCCCTGTCATAATTTTAGCCTGATATGCTCTGTGCTCTCCCTTTTTACAGACTGTCTGGAACATCTGCGTTTGATTGCTTGCCCTGGCTGTGGAAGCTTAGTCTGCACACTCTTCCAGCCAGAGCACACTGTGTAAAGGCTGTCTGGCAATCTTTGGTATTTACTGTAAAGTGCGTAACTAGAATAGCTCTCTTCTCTCCCCAGAGGCATATAGAAGGGTGATAGAACATTTTCATCCATTTTAAATAAGTTGTATTGGATTAAAAGATCCTTGGGCCACAAAGCCTGCGCAAATAATAAAGAGAAAAAGAATCATTCAAAACTGCTTTTAAAAATCACACACACACACACACACACACACACACACACACACACACACACATTTTCTACTACCTCTGGTGGATGGTGGGCTAGAAGGGAGGTTACAGTGTTTAAGAACCATCATTAAAAATAAGGTTTGAAGAAAATTGAAGGTATAAGGGGGAGTCACTGAGAAAATGCCCAGGGGCCTGTTTTGAAGTTCATTATTGAAAAATATTCCTTTTTCATTCTTGCACAGAAGATCTCTCTCACGCACTCCTGTCTGAGAGGTAGCCTTCCCTAGAACTTGTCTCATTGCTCAGAAAGGAATTTTCAACATTCTGTCAACCAAACATAAAGTTTTATAAATTTCTTTTTAAAAATATTTACGTTTTAAACTTTTATATATGGGTGTTATGCATGCACCTATGTGCTATGTCCAAGCAGGCCAGAGGAAAGCAGTAGATCCTCTGGAACTAGAGTTATAGACAGTTATTAACTCTCACGTGGACTCCTGGAACCAAATTTGAGTCTCTTGCAAAGAGCAACAAGTATTCTAAACCACTGAGCCACCTCTCCAGCCCTGGAAGAATAATTCTTTATTAAAAAGAAAATTCCCCAGCTAAAAAATTGCCACAAGGCTAACAGTACACAGAGCTACTTGGAAGTTTCCAGCCTGTGTCTCCCAGCCTGTTCTGTCTGAGTTGGGATCAATAGTCTACAGACTACCACCTTGTCAAGCTCTAAGGCTGAGAGGACATTTAATTAAGGGCTCCTTCAGTAAGTTATGTTCTTTCTATGGCAGCCTTAGGTCAAACTGGAAATCTCAAATAAGAACTGGCCTTGTTGGGTTTTGTTGTCCTGTAGTTATAAAGGTAGAAAGCACTTCCTTCTCTACCAACATGTCCTCCATGGTTAGAGGAACCTGGATTTCCTTTCCCACCTCAGCCATCTTGGAAGTATTCACAGATACTATAAATATAGCTAGTATTGCCTTTCTAGTTAAAAGCTTCGAGACCCAAGAAAGTGCTGTTTCATTAATGATTAGAGAAGAAATTACCCACCAGGTATCAAGAGCTGGAGACTGGAAACTCAGAGGAGTACCATTCCTCCAAAGTTCTTGCCGACTGCTTAGAAAATGATCAGACAGAATATGCAATGTTTTTTAAAAGGAGTTATTTGTATAAAATGTTCTCATCAGGACTTTTAAAAGAAAAATTTAAGGGAAAATCTTAGAAGGCCATTTTCATAGGCATTAGAAGTTTAAAGAAATGATCTTTAGCAGGTTTGGGGTGGCACGAGACTCCATGTAAAAACTGGATTGGAGAGTCAACCTGGAGGAAAGGCAGACACTCCAGAAGCACACTTCTTCACAGGCTTCCATGTTCCTGTGCAGTAGGTGCCAGGCTGGAAGTGAGGGGTTGGGTTTCTGCAGGCACTCAAAGGGCTGTTTTAGCATGTAACAGTTGGCATCCCCTAGTACTTTCACTGGTACAAAGTGGGTGTGCAAATAATACTGTAGTGTGGAAACGTACAGGAAGGGGAGGGGAGAGAAAGGGAGAGGGAAGAGGTAAGAACCAGGCTGTAGCCTCTGAAGCCCACTTGGCATAATGGCTTGATTTGTGAATTGTGACTGAGTGGTTTAGATGTGAGAAGGAACATTAAAGTATTTTCATTTAAAATCAGATACTAAAACACACTGCTTAAAAAGGGATCTCAAGTTTGGTGAGTTGTTTAATAGAGTAATTCAAGAATGAAATGAATGCCTTGTGAAAGAACAGTTTACTATTTTAAATTTCATAATGATAATATGTTCTAAAGAAAACATAATTTGCTAATAAAGAGTTTAAAGTTAAAAAAATCGTGTGTGTGTATGTATGTGTGCATGTACGTGCATGTGTGTGTGTACATGTGCGTGTGTGTCTGTGTGCGTGCGTGCATGCGTGTATGTGCGTGCATGTGTGTACATGTGTGTACGTGCGTGTGTATGAATGTGTGTGTGTGCATGTGTGTGTTTGTGTGTGTGTGTGCATGTGTGCATGTGCATGTGTGTGCGTGTGTGTTCCAGTGCATGTGGATGTGTGTGTGTGTGTGTGTGTGTGTGTGTGTTCCAATGCATATGGGTGCATGTAGAGGCCTGAAGTTGACATTGGGTGCCTCCTTTCATTTATTTTTTGAGACAGAATCTCTCATGGAACCGGGAATCCCCCCCCACCCCACACACACCCTTTGACTAGACTGGCTGGTCAATAAGCCCTAAGAGATCTTCCTAATTTAATTTCTCCAGTGCTGGGACTAAAGTCATGCACTGCACCAGACTAGCTAGTACTTGACTGACAGAGCCTTTTACCCAGTTAGAAACTATTTTAATATCTATTTACTTAATGCCTGTCTGTCTACACCTGTGTGTGCAGATGATCCTGTCTATGTGAGATGGGCTGGGGGTGACACCAGGTGTCTTCTTCTATTGCTCTTCACCTTTGTAGAGACAGGATCACTCACTGAACCCAAAGCTCTAAGTTTCGGATAGATTGGCTGGCTAATGAGCCCCTGGATCTACCTGTCTCTACCCGTGTCCTGCCCAGAGCACTAGGGTTACATGTGTGCTACCACAATCAGCTTTGATGTAGGTGCTGGGATCCAAACTCAGGTCTTTATGCTTGCCCAGGAAGAACGTTGCAGTTGATTACAGAACCTGGGGTCATATATTTCAAATTTAATATTAATTCACTCTTCATTTATATTTTTAACTTGTCTAGCAATTTTTCAAATGATCTATCTGTGCACATGTAAGGGGTTTAGTATTGACTGTCTTCATTTGTTATCTTGCATGCAGCCAGCCACCCCCAAGTCCAAGAGACATTAATTTAGTAGATATGGGAAGAATGGATTCTTAGGATGACACGATCAGAAGGGCAGGATTTGACATTCCCTTCTGGGAGCTTCTGTTCTCAGAGAAGGACTGGAAAGGGATCAGGACTCATGTTGTATGCTGGACCTGCTTACATCTGTCTGAGTGAGGCAATGGGCTGTCAAGTGGCATCTTGGGAAGAGCTTGCTGCGGAAAGTGTTATGGCCACAAAGTTGCTTTCCCTAATTCTTTTCATCATCACAGCTGGATATAAAGGAACTGGAGAGATGCCTCAGTGGTTAAGAGCACCAGGTTCAATTCCAAACATCCACATCATACAACTCTCTGTAACTCCAGATCCAGGGGATCCTATCGTCTTCTGACCTCTGAAGGCTTTAGACATACACGTGGTGCACAAACATATATGTAGGAAAAACTTCCATATATAAAATAATAAACAATTATGACAACAACAATACCCAGAATTCATCTGGTACAAAGAGGAAAATGTGAAGAAAGATGCATCATACCTTTCTGCTTTTGACTGACTAACAGTCCAGCTCATGGTCAGGAATTAGAAGATTTCTGATCTTGGGAAGAGGATCTTATCTTAGGCCTGGGCAAGAGGCCACTGAGGGACTGACCGGGCTAATGTGATCCTATCTGCCAGTATCATCTTTGATGTTTCCAGCACACTGACTTTTTCTTATTCTCTTCTATCAAATGTCTCTTACTCTTTCCTTGGACAATTCTAGTTCATTCTGCGGTCTCTGGGAAGATTTTTCTGAATTCTGAGGTTCAGTGAAAAGCCTTGCTGTCAGCTCACATGGCCACGCTCAGTGCCTAGTTCCCCAGGTTAGCAAGGCTCATCTTGTCTGTGTCTGAGACTAGTTCATGGGAAAATTATACTCATGCATGCATCTGTGTACTCATTTGTAACATGGAACATTAGGTGGGTATTTCAGGTGACAGGATTGGGGTATTTCTTAGTTAATATTCTACTGCTGTGAAGGACCATGCTATTGCTGCCATGACCATGATAACTCTTACAAGAGAAAACATTTAATTGGGGTTTAATTACAGTTTCAGTTTAGTCCATTATCATGTTGGCATGTAGGCAGAGAAGGTGCTGGAGAGGTAGCTGAGAGTTCTACATCTGAATCCATAGGCAGCAGGAAGAGTCACTGGGTCTGGCTTAGGCTTTTGAAAACCTCAAAGCCCACCCCAGTGACACACTTCCTCCTACATGGCTATGCCTACTCAAACAAGTCCACACTTCTTAATCTTTTCAAATAATGCTACTCCCTGGGATCAAGCATTCAAATATTTAAACCACCACAAGGTGTCTCTGACAAATGCTAATTGTCAGTTTTTATTTTTATCCTTGAGAGTGTACACACACACACACACACACACACACACACACACACGAGCGCGATTTTGTATGTCCCTATAGCCTTCTTTTGTTCAGGCAAGGAGAAAACTATCTAAAAGGATTTATTAAATCCATGGGACAGGACTGCAGAGATGTGGAGAGATGGCTCAGCAGTTTGGAACCTATACTGCTCTTTCAGAGGGTCCAAGTTTGATTGCTAGCATCTATGCCGTGTTGTTTACAATTACCTGTAGTTCCAGCCACAGAGGGCTCTGACTCCTCTGATCTTTTTAGGAACCTGTATTCACATGCACATATCTACATAAAAAATACTCAAAATAAATCTTTAAGTTCATGAGAAATGCTCAGCCACTCTGTGAGGGGAGGGCTAGTCAAGGCTGAAGAAACACTGATGCCTCCAATAAGATTTCTGTAGCCTGGACCCACTCAAGCAAACTCTGAAACACTCAGAGAACAAGGCTTTTGATTCTAGAACAGACTTGACAGGTGGCTCCACAGAGATGGCAGAGCCATTTTTTTCTGCTTCCTTTCTGTTGCTGTGATAAACACCATGAGCAAAAGCATAATGGGAAGAAAGAGGTCTACTGTATTATACATCCAGGTCCACAGTCCATTGAGGGAAGTCAGTGCAGGAACTCAATTAGGAACTGAAGCAGAAACCATGGAGAATGCTAACTGCCTAGTTCACTGGGGCTTATGTTCAGCTAGCTGTCTGTATTACCATCCATAGAGGGCTAAGCCCTGGGAGAAAAAAATAGGTGCTCCACACATAGGTACATAGGCCAATCTGATGGAGTTCCACATATACGTCCATAGGCCAATCTGATGGAGGCAATTCTTCAGTTGAGAGTCCCTCTTTCCAGATGACACTGTATTTGTATCAAGTTGACAGTCAAAGCTAACTCCAACAGGGCTTTGTTCTCTCAGGATTCAGAATTCCATGGACCACCCATACTTCTTAAATGCCTGAAGAGGCTGCTGTTTGGGCAAAGCTTGCTGTTACCACCCCATTTCCCAACTGAAAGGATCTTAAGAACTTAAGGAGGGACTCAAGAGACTGAAGGACTCTGTATGCGTAACAACTTAAATGTCTGTTGCTTTGATTCCCAGCTTTGCAATATAATCAGTTCCTGGTTTGAGCATCACTCAGCTGCAATGTCTCCCACACAGAGGGGATCTGTGGACTTTGTACTTAGTAAGAAGTACTTAGAACTTCTTAGTACTTACTTACTTAGAAGTTAGCTTTATGAGTTACTAGTTACAAAGCATTGACCAGATGCTCAACTCCCTTACGCCCATATTTTACTTCCTAATAAAAGCACTGTGAACAGATTAAATGAAAGAACTTACAGAAGTAAGCTAACACAGTCTGAGGGCTCATAGTGGAAGTCCGCCAGTGTGTAGTGGAGTCATAAACTATTTCCCGAAATTTAACAATTGAGTATGATTAAAAGAGCTCCGATTTGTTGAGCAAAAGCGTACACACATATCTTCTAAAGTCCAGGCAGCATGCACTCCTCTCAGGAGACAATTTTATTGCCAAGAGTGGCATCTTGACTACAGGTACAGACAACCCATTTGTTTAATTCTCCATAGTGCTTTGAACCATTTGTAATATTCCATTTGTCTTAGATGCTCTTAAAAAGTTATGATTACTTTATCACACAGAGAAACATATCAATGGCCATCTCCCACTTAATAAAGCACGTCTTTAGACACAGCCTTGCGCAATATGATTACACACTATTACAGGATGTTCTTACTACAGAAAGCAGTGGGGCAAATGATGCTAATATCGTTGGGATGCTGTCTGGCTCTGCTGAATCCCAGCAATACTTCCCTTTAGAAAGAACGCAAGAATGGCTGGCAAGTCTGATGGCCAGCCAACTCAACAGACTTCAGACTGCAGTTTTGCATATTTCATACTTTGGAACCAAACACCTTCAAATTATTCCATTTTTAACTGCTGGATTTCATTTCAGCTTGAGATCACACTGAAGGAAGGGGGAAAACCCACCCAACCCTGTTTGATCTAGTTGTTTCACATTCCTTCACTTTACAATAAAAGTATCTTGTTTATGTCTCTTGGCACCTACGGATAGGGGACTGGGTATTTCATAGAGACCTGAGCTTAGGCTTCAGCATAGTGCTGTTTTCTTGGCAGTTTTTCTGTAGTGGACTCATCTATAAGATCATGTGGTCTCATTCCTGATTCCAGTGTTTCAGTTAGAAAGGCCTTAAGATTATCATTGAAGATAGAAGAGAAAGAAAGGATAAAACCACCTTTGGTTTAGAGATCCAAGGACAAAGAAAATTGAATATGAAATGACTCACAAAGCATCTGATAGCCCCACCCTATCATATTCCTGTGATTCCTCCTGGCACTGTGGACAAGCCTTTACAATTCCTAAAAAAGTGCTGGGATTCTAAGCCAAAGATGACCTGCTTAAAGGCAAGTGGTCCAGAATAAATTCACTGTTGGGAAATCTCATTCATCCAAGTACTTTCAGCACAGACATGATGTACAGGATGGTGCTGGGCCCTGAGGATTCAAAGGCAAGAGACAGGACTCTTGGATTTCCAGGGCTTTCGTGAGGATGTGCAGGTGTAGTACAGGGGCCTGACAAAGTGCTTGGAGACACAGAGCACAGAAAGTAATTTCTTCTGGAAACCTGGGAAGCTGACCTCAAGAATGTGGAATTTGAGTTAGACCTAAGGACAACTTGTGCTTCCAAAAACATCTGAAAGTGTCCAGAGTCTCTTCTCTCACAATCCACAAACAGTAACAAAACATAATTTTGCAGAATGTGTCTTACGATGAGGTGGTAAACAGGAGTGGTGATATCATTGTCAGTTTGTAGAAGAGATGGGCCGAAGGCTGTCATGAGTCATCTTTAAAGAGACAGATTCATTTATCTAAGCTCCCATGGGTGGGTAAGAGTATAACTGGAACAAGAAAATAGGTCAGAACTCAGACTTGGGTCATGCATCATCTAAAGCTGTCTAAAGGAATAGAGCCAATAAAATGTATGTTCCTAGTATAATAGTAGATTGGGTTGGTTTATAGGGTGGGGCTGCGTAATCTAAAGATGGCCATCTGCATGCTGGAAAGGCAGTGAGCTAGGCAGCTGAACAGTCCAGGAAGTTTGGCACTGCCTATCCTGTGCTGTAGGACTTGAAGATCCCTAGAGAGATGCTGTTATGGAGTCCACATAGAAAGGCAGGAGAAGCCAGTATATCTGCAGCCATGTGTGTACTTACTCAGACAGGAAAGAGGCATGCATACAGTATGTACTGCTTCTACCCAGTTTCTGTTCATCTGAGCAGCCTAGACGGTATGGCCTGTATTCAGTGTAGGTCTTTGTTCTCAGTCACTGTCCCACACAGCAAGTCTCCCTGGAAACTCCCTCACAGTCATGCAGGGGTGTTTTTCACCAGTTCCAGACATTTTGTAATCCAGTCAAGTTGACAACAAACACAAAGTCTCACACCAACTCTCTTGAGGGCTCCTTGTGTGCTTTGCCAGTGTGCTGCCGTGCTCAACACCTGCAAGACGAAAAGGTCCAAGTGGAGTTTTAGTTCTCATAGCTTTTCACTTTTCTTGTGTGTAAAGTGCTTGGGGTGGAAGTTCAAGCACACTTTGTGTTTTTAGCTGATGGTTGGGAAGACTGGGCAAAGCATAAGAGAATGTACAGGAGGCCACCTAGACCCCACCTCTGAGAGCCATTAGCCCTTTGTGGAAACCGTTCTGGGACCTGTGAGTGGCCACAGGCTGATGATGAATCCACACATAGCTATATCTTTTAGCCCCATGGGTTGTTTCTTAATCCTTGCAGGGGATCTGTGATGTCAGCATGACAGAAATGATCATCTTACCAGAGGCAGTGACACTGGAGGGCACAAAGGTTGAATGACTTGGTCCATGTGACAAGTCAGATTCATGACAAGGCAGAGACTCAGACGTAGTTTTAGACATGCTGGTTTTTAGTCATCTGGGGAGTGTGATATCTCCTCATCTTCATGAAATGTCTTTGGTAGAAAACAATGTCTTTTGTAGTAAGTCTGGTTTAAATTAAAGGGCAGGCATTTTAAATTTTTGTCAAACCTAAGTCTCCTAGGTCTTACCCAGACCTAGTGAATTTTGGTGGGTGGGAAGGACTGTGGGAGGAGACAATGGGATACCAAGATTATGAAGGGGCACTGTTAACCAGAACCCCACTCCCCACCGTCTATCTGTTATATGCATGCGCTCTGTAGGGGCCCCTCCTCCAGTGTGGTTGTGGTTCTGCTGTTCAGGTATGAACTTTGGCCATTTTCAGCCCCTTGCTCTTTTTTTTTTTTTTTTTTTTTGTGGTTTTTCCGAGACAGTTTCTCTGTGTAGTCTTGGCTGTCCTAGAACTCACTCTGTAGACCAGGCTGGCCTCGAACTCAGAAATCCTCCCAACTGCTGGCATTAAAAGCATGTGCCACCACTGGCCAGCAGCCCCTTACTCTTAAACATAAGACCATTCTTGCAAGGTTATCTTTAATTCCCTTTCAATACTCCTGCCTACCCTCCTGATCTCTCTGCTTTAAACTTGATACTGAAGGTCTTAATACAGAGTTTCTGTATTGTTCCTGAAACTAGTGTTTAGCAATACTCTTGGATCAACTCCCATGCCTTATTTTTTCTAGTTTGTATTATTCCCTGTCATGGGTGAACGTGTTTGTTTGCTTCCAGAATGTCATATGTAAATGTTACTATGATTTGGATATTAAATGTCCCTCCGAAGCCCAGATGTTGAAGACATACTCTCCAGCCTCACTGATGGTACTGTGAAGCGGAAGAATTTTAGCAATTAGAGCTTAATGAGAGCAACTTAGATCATTAGGATCATGTGCTTCGAGGAGCTATTATGATCTGGTTGCTTTCTCTCCCTTTTTGCTTTACCATGAGGTAAGCTTCTTTGCTCTAATCCACGTTCCCTGTCACACTGTTCTGCACCGCCACAGGCTCCAGTGCACGGAGGGTTCAAATAGCAGGACTTTCACAGCCTCTTAAGTGTGCACCTCACTTCATCGAAGACACTTCCCACCCAACTAATTAACCGCAGAGACTCATCTGGGGATGCAGAGCCAACAGGAGAAAGGGACTATTGTGCCTCATTTCTGATCTGAGTGGAGACACATGTGAGCTTCTCACTTGTGAACAAATATCGTGGTGCTTTCCTGTCAGTACCTGAACCACTGACTCATGCAAAGAACTTTTCTCTTTAGAATGACCTCAGCTTAGTGGGTGAGACACAGCAATTGGAGGTGTGGGTGTTTATAAGAGCAGACAGGATCCTGAGATGTCACGGTTGCCTTTAATACACACAGTGCTTGACAGCTTACAAAACAGCTGCACACATCTTACCTCATTTGGCCCCACAATTACTTCCAGAAATAGGCAGGGCAGGGATTGTTAGTATTTCCTCTTCACAGTTGGGATTCAAGACCAAAAGCCTTGCCTGTGACCACATGGTAATGAAAGACAGGACAGACTCTCAGACCTGGAACTTCATTTGCCAAGTCAGGCTGTCTCTGCCATCCTCAAAATGCCCTGGATGATACTGTTCCCAGCTCCACACCCTTCACACCAAAATAACAAGCATAGGGATGGCCAGGAAGTGAAACAACTACACAAGAAGGAAAGCTAGCAGAGGAAAGCTGACTGGCAAGGCAGCCCAGGAAGTACGAACTCACTTTATTTCCATAGGGTAATTTTATTTCTTATGTTTTCATTTTAGAGAATGAGAAAAGGAGATGTTCAGAAGGGTGAGCTTACCAGGCTGCTCCAGGCTGCTCTGGCAGCAGGACTGTCCAACAGCAGAGGGTCTGGGGATGGCCAGCATTGCCCTTTTGGTCTCTCTTGTAGAAAGGGTTTGTGACCTCTGGGATGAAAGGCTGTGTCCAAAAAGAGGCTGCTGGTGGGAGTTCCTTCCTTGATGAAAAGGAAAACAAAGGGATAAGGTGAAACATTCTTTGATGAAACATTCTGTGAGGAAGTGGCATGTAGACCTCAACAGTGCTCTAAGGCCGAGATTAGCAGTTCCACTTTAAACGGGCTATTAGCTAGGCTCACAGCTACTCTAAATCCAGATACTGCTGCACAAGCAGAAACATTGCTGTTGTCAAAAGAACTGTCCTCTTACATGGGACTAAGGTGTTGGGTACAGACAAGGTACTTTTCTGGGTCAGATCAACCCTCTGTCTAGGATCTTGGCATTGCCCGTTTGATACAATAAACAAGATTTGCACATAAAGGCCACAAAAAGGAACTCAGAATTAAGTATTGGGAAGGGGGGCTGGAGGGATTCCTCAGTGGTCAAGACTACATATTGCTCTTGCAAAGAACTCAAGTTTTCTTGACAGCACTCATATCAGGCTGCTCACAACCAACTGTAGCTGAAATCTCAGGGAGCTCTGACGCCTCTGGTCTCCTTGGGGCACCCATACCCGTGTGCATACAGCCTCACAAGACACACCTGCACACACATAATTGAAAATGGTGGAAATGAAAAAAACCATAAAAGTTATTTATTTGTCCAGCATCAATAATTTTTAATCCTTACGAATTTGTGCTTACCAATAAATTCAGACCAGTAATTATGTAAGGCGGGCAACCCCCTTGGCCTTATTTGTGAAAATACTATCAGTTATTTGGTGTTGATTTAGTACAGTTGCATCTTTCCTACAATTTAGATGATACAAATTTTCAAATCTGTGTCTCTGCCTATCTATGGATGCTGGCACATTTCCTTCACCTTACTCAGTCACATAGGATCCATAACTTTCAGGATTTTGTCCATCCTTAGGTGACTTTACGACACCTTTCTATGGCACATTAACCTAAGAATCCGAAAACTTCTAAGAAACCATAATATTATACTATACTTCATATATGTATAATATATATTATATATATATAAGATAATATATGTAATATATATGAAAGAAGTAATATATATGGTGAAGAGGAAGGAAGAGATAATTGCTTTTTCTTTGAAAGTAGAAAGAGGTATCTAAAACAATAATACAACCTGTAGGCATTCAGAAAGAACTCCTAGTCATATGATGGAATATCCCACTAGTTCTTCAATAGCACAAGTCACATTTAGGAAACAAAAGACAAAACAAAACACGACTTGAGGGAACATTGCACATGGCTGTTGGTGTGCCCATCCACAGCTTGCATATGTTAATATGTTCAAGAAATAGTTTTTTTCTCTTTAGAAAAAAATCACTGCCCTGCCCTGTATGTGAGCTTGCACCTCTCTCCCTCTCCCCCTCTCCCTCCCTCCCTCTCCCTCTCTCTCTCTCTCTTCCTCTCTCTCTTTCTCTCTCTCTCTCTCTTCCTCTCTCTCTCTCGCCCTCTCTCTCTCTCTTCCTCTCTCTCTCTCTCTCTCTCTCTCTTCCTCTCTCTCTCTCTCTCTCTCTCTCTCTCTCTCTCTCTGTGTGTGTGTGTGTGTGTATGTGGGAGTATCCCTGCAACAGTGAATGGAAGGAATATGCTGGACCTGAAGGCAATTCATCAAACAAGGGTTTGGAGTAATAAAAACAGGAAGCTAATGAGCAAACCTCCTCATGGTAAGCAATTTCCTCCTTTCTGCTTTGGCCTGTAAATATTGCTTTCTTGAACCTTCAAGGGCATGTTCTTTGCCTTGTCTTTAGGAACTAATGATGCTGTTGCAAATGTCAGGGCTGCAACAAACCCCAGTGTTGTAGCAAGTGGGAGACTGATAAGAAAAAATGAAGAGTCACTAATGACTCGGACAACAAACATGACAAGGCGTGCATTACTGGAGTCAATTACACGCATCTCAGGGGCATTCAATAGACACTGGCACTGATGTTAATGACCCAAGAATGCACTTGGCCTTTTCGTTGCCTCTGTTATGTGCAAGTAATGAAAATATTGAGAAGGTTATTGTGACTATAAAGTTGTAGCAGAGTTCCTTTCTAAAAGATAAAGTTTGATTCCTCCTATGACTTGGAAAATGGTTTATTACGCTTCAATTCAAAGGAAGTATAACGTTAGGATTAGTGGAATGGGACCAGCTCTCTTTGTCTGGGTCACTTGGCTCCAACTCAAGATGAATGGACTTTCCCACCACCACATTAAAGCCAAGTCTCTGAGAACCAGTGACCAAGCTCTTATCTTATTGATGGTACAATTATGAGACTTTGGAAATGTCTTAACTGAGAAACTGTCCACAGAGTCAAACACGCAGTCACGAAACAATTACCCATGCGAGCGGGAGTCCTGTCTTCATCAGGCAGTCATCATTTTGTTCTGGGCTATTCCGTGCTATTCCGTGCTACTGTTTCCTTTTATCTCCTAGAGTGGTTCTGCAATTCAGGGTCATTTACCAATCACTCTCCAAGGATGATTCTGCAGCATCATGACTCATCTTGTAAGGCAGGCTCCATTTGTAGTTTAATGGCACCATTTTTTAATTTGTTTGTCTGTTTTGTTTGATTTGAGTCATTGTAGCGCAGGCTGACTTTAAACTCACCAGATCCTGTTGCTTCCATCTCCTGGGTCTAGGGATTACAGCTGGATATCACCATGTTGGGCTTGATGATGTCTTTTAAAATATGTGCACCTATAAACAAATTTTTGACTTTTGTTCAGTTATAGTAGCATGAGTATTCATTTGTTTTTGAACAGTAAAAAGAACACAGTAAAGGAGGATTGTAATGTACTCTCAGTATGCAAGTATTTAAGTTGAAGGGGAGAAAGCAAAGCCAGTGATAGAAAGCAAGAAGGAGTAGACAGAGAGCAGGGATGTTAGCAGCAGGAAGTAGGTCTCAGGAGTTCCTGCACACGGAAGTGCTGGCTGCTGACATTAGAAAGCACTCACTGAATGCTAAGGAGGAGGATAGCAATGCCCTGCTCATTAAAACTTAAAAGGGTA
This sequence comes from Rhynchomys soricoides, assembly GCA_019843965.1. NCBI lineage: Eukaryota > Metazoa > Chordata > Mammalia > Rodentia > Muridae > Rhynchomys > Rhynchomys soricoides. Next base: position 4,789,868 of record JADRCH010000229.1, on the reverse strand, counting down.
GTGTGGGGCATACGCAGGGCACCCACGCACATTTCTGATGTTAACAAAAATATATAGTGGTCAAAAACGAGACAATAAGGTCTCTGGATCTTAACTCTCCTGCCATCTAGCTTCCTTTTGTCTGGTCTCTCTCTCATCCTCTATTATAGGCCTGCGAGCTTTGAAGGTACCTCCAAAGCTCATGTTGGGAACGTAACCCTGAGTGCAACAGTGTTTAAGAAGGATTTTTAGTGTGTAGATTAATGCTATTGCTTGTAGGAATACAGAGTGAATACAGCCCATGCTACTGCTCTTAGCAGTGCTTCTTTGTCTTTTCCCATGAGCAACATGAATCCCACACCAGATTAGCTTCTTTCTTGGACCTACTAATTTGTTACAGTGCCACAAAGCAGGCAAAGCATCCTTTTGTTTCCTCTCCATCCATAGTTCAGAAGCTTTTCTCAGGGGTGGGACAAATAGTGACTTATCTGTTCATGTATCTTTCCAGTTACTGTTGTCTTACACCTGGAATTTTTCTGGGAATCTCTAAAGCCAAGAATATGTCTTGAAATATTTTTGGTTTTGCTGTGACCTAGGATAAAATGTTCTGTGTCTAGCAAATATCAATGGTAAATGGGTAAGTTGATTTTAAGTGTATCAAAATATTGTTGACTACATCCAGACAATACAGAGTTGTAGATTAAGGAAGAGGGATATTTCATGGGAAAACACATAAAAGATAAACTTAGACAAAGAGTTAATGTAAAATGAATATAAACTTCCAGTGGGATTGTGGTATAGAGGTGAACATTGCTGCCTCTCAAAGATTAGGGGATCAGGGAGTTGCAAACCAATAACAATTAAAATTATTGTATCAATAGTCCAAAGGATACTGAAGCCAGATTTCAGAGATTGGGTAAGCAAAGAATAATGAAGAGACAATGACAGACTCTTTATTCTAAAGGAATAGGTACTCTGATGGGCTTCACTAAACAGAACTTGGTCCTGGAAAATTATAGTGAATGTTTTCTATGCATTGCTGAGTTTATGCTTATAACTTGAAGTCTCCAAGGGGTAGGATTAAATAAGAACAGTGAGCAAGGCCATCATGTGTGGTTGTGCTGATCACATACTCATGGAGTCTTCTGCAGCATGCAAGACTGTGATACTGCGAGCAGTGAAAATCAGTAAGCTCACCATTAAATGATCTCGTAGCAGTGGTACCCTGAGGCCAATACTATACTAAGTCAGGATGGCTACATCATGCTAAGAAAATGGTACTTAACTGAGACAGTCCTACATCAAGCTAAGACCTTCAAAGTGGGCCAAAGTGTATTACATTGAAAGTCCCCTCTGCCTTCTCAGAAATCACTCATACTTTCCCTGGTAAAAACAATCTATTCTTCAGCCTTTAGGGATTCCATAATTTAAGTATACAAAAACATAAACTAAAAATAAAGATTTAAAGAAACGGAGAAGGTGAAGATATACTATGGTTTGGAATCAATATAAAAAGAGAATTAGACATTCTTATGTATTTCAGCATTAGAATTACTAAATATTAGAATTACTAGGTACTAAATATGAAGATATCAAAATATCTTGAAATATCAAAGGAAATAGGAGAGCCTTAATAAACAACAAACCTGAATGAGAAACAGTGGGAAAAAAAATACACAAAGATCTAAAACAATCAAGTAGTACATTAGAAACAAAATCATAAATTACAAAATTAAGAGCTCAGTGCATTACTAAAATTACTGGAATTTGTCAAAGCTACAGCAGCAACTGGTAAGCTAGAAGGTATAAACATAAAGATTGTCTGGAATATATCACAAAGAAAATAATTTTTAAATGTGTAAGAGACACCAAGAAAGAAAGTAGAATGATCCGTAACATATTCAGTTTCACTCAGCCTAAATAAAAAGTCAAAAGGAGCAAAAAAAAAAAAAAAAAAAAAAGCCGTTATTTATGTGAGTTTGATGGCATGCTTATAATTCCAGCACTTGGGAGACAGAGGCAGGAGAATTACCATGAGTTAAGACCAGTGAGAGTTCCACAGTGAGTTGTTCCACAGCAGTGTGGGCTGCAAAGTATAACACTGTCCTAACACAACAACAAGACCAAAAGCAAGAATAAAGAACAAATAAATAATTTTAATAGCATATGAATGTTACTTGAGATGAAATCAGGGAACCAATATAATTCATACTTGATATTAAAATAGAGACATTAAGGGACAGGCATATTTCATTTAACAAAGTCATTAAGCAAAATATTAGCAAAGAGGAAGTAATACAATAAACATGAATGCAGCCTTACCAGGTCACCTTCCTCTTGGGAATACAAACCTGCCTTATTAATAAGAATCTAACAAATGAATTTTTGCTAGAATAATTAAGTGAAAAGACCAAATGTAACAATCTTAGATGACTGTATGGGTAAAAATTCTAAGCAAATTAGGAATATGTTGAAATGCCTTGTTGTGATGAATAGTGTCTATTTAAATTATAACATTACACATAGTTATCAACAGTGACTTGTGAAGAGTATGCATTTGTAGGAATTGTATCTGTGTGATGTACATGTATATGTGCAGGTGTGTTATTGATCTGTGTGTGCCTATATAGAAGCCAGTAATTGACTATGTTCCTATTGCGGTAAGTATTTAAAAAATGGCTGGCAGGCTCCCGCTCTGGCAACTCTTGGCCCTGGCCGTGTCCCTCGTGCTCCCTCAACTCTGCCGGGGCTCCTGAATTCCCTTTGCTGCCATGCCAGCCCCATGCAATGACAGTCCACCCTGCAGTCAGATGCCACAAAACCCATTTACCCAGATTTATGTACTAATAATTTCTCAATTCACAAGATGCAAATACAATCATTTCAGAACCAATTGATAATGATAAAGGCTGCCCACCTATATTAGACAAAATAATCCAATTATTCTATCCTTTATGATATTATAACTACCTGTGGCTATTTAAAGCCATGCTGGTTCAGGTTCTTCTTCCTGTCCATCTGCTTCCATCTTAGTTTCCCCTCTCTCCCGCGATACTCTCTGTCTCTGCAATTCTTAGCTCCGCCTCCCTTTTCCCTGTCCAATCACAGCCCTTCTGCTGTACTACTATTCCTGTCACAAGTACCTTCCTTTATTGTCTTTTACCTTATCTTTGAAAAAAGTTTAAAACCTTTTTTTTTTTAAATACAATTTTGATCTTTCCTTTTCCCCAACTCCTTCCAGGTCCTCCCTACTTCCCTACCCACCCAACTTTATCTTCATGGTTCCTTCCATCCCTCTGCATTTGAAACATAATCTCTTGCTGAACCTAGAGCTTGCCTTTTTTTTGGTAAAGAATGGTTTGTCAATGAGCTCCTTGGATCTACTCGTCTTCGGCTCTACAATTCACTGGGCTGCTGCTATGCCTGGAGAGGAGGACCCTGAATGTAGTCACAGCAGGCAGGGAAGTGAACCTTGAAGAGGTAAAGATGAAAACTCGATTCAGATTGACCCCAACCTGGATTAAGACTTTGGGGAATGTGATGCCAGGTGGCTTATTCGAAACAAATCAAACACAGTATAATCTGGAAAAGACTTTCCTGGTGTAGTACAATTCTCAGTGCACAAGGAAGCATAATTACATGAAAACTCAAATCAGGATATATGTCATTTCTTCTAAGAAGAAGGGTTCTAGAGATAGGCTACCAGTACTAGCTTATGGGCCTAAGAAATGGTCTGGCCTAGTCTCTTTAATACACATAGAGGTTATTTGGGCTATTTAGCCACCTCTGGTTCTGGTTGTGTGTTGGGCCCCAGTTTGGCCCTGGGTTTGGGCCTTGAGGACAAATCTGAGCCTGGCTCAAGTTTGAGTGGTCTTGCGGGAGAGTCTAAGCCTGGCTCGAGTTTTGAGACCTGTCTCAGTCACTTCCATATTGGGGCGACTCAGCAAGATCAGTTTGGCCTTGCCTCTGCCCCACTGTTGCTGTTGTGAAGCTTTGCCATTGGCCCTGTCAGTTACCCCTTACCTTCCATTACCCTTCCTCGCCTTCTATGTCATCTCTTCCCATATCTAAGTGCCCACCTCCTCACCTTCTCTATATAAGCAAGTGCCTAGTTTAATAAAGTGAGTTCCTGCTTCGACAAGACTCTTGACCTGGTGTGTTTCTTTGGGGATATCAACACTCACTATCCCGCTCAACCCCAGACAGACCCGACTGGACTGGGTTCTCTCCTCTCGCCTGGACCTGCTGGCAAGGAGCCAACAGTTGTGAAAGATTGGGGGACCCTCTGGCTATACATATAATGTAAGGGTCATTTAGATGATTAGGTATCTCCAGTCCTAGCTGTGGGGTTATTAAGATGGCTAACCACCTCCAGTGCTGGTTGTAAGAGCTTGATATGGCCCATCTCCAATAGATAGTGAAGATCACCAGGCTATTAATCACCTATAATTCCCAACTTTCTGGACAGAAGAACAGCTTTTTCATCTTTACCATTGGAAAGAGAATCCTGTTTGCTTAATGTTCCTGATTTCTCTGGAGGTCTATGGGCACAGGGACCTTCATGCTGTGTTCCCAGCAGCAGGGCATTTTCATGGTCACTAGAGATCCAAACTCAGGTCCCTGTGTTTGCACAGAAAGCACTTTACACACTTAAGAATTTCCTGAGTGAGATGGGAGCTAGGTATAGCTGTCCTCAGAGAGGCCCTACCAGCAGCTGACTGAGACAGAAACAGATACTTACACTTAACCATTGGACTGAATTCGGTGACCCCTAAGGTTGAATTAGAGGAAGGATTGAAGAAGCTGAAAGGGAGAGCAATCTCATTGGAAGACCAGCAGTCTCAACTAACCCAGACCCCAGAGAGCTCCCAGAGACTGAGCCAGGCTGGTCCAAAGCAAGTCTGGTCCAAGGCCCCTGGCACATATGTCGCAGTGGTCTGCCTTCTCTAGCCTCAGTGAGAGAAGATGCACTTAATTGAGACTCCAGAGAAAGGGCAGGCCTGGGGGATGTGGGTGAGCACCCTCTAGGAGGCAAAGGGGAGGAGGAATGGGATTAGGAACTGTGGGAGGGGACGGAGTTTGTGTGGGGGAAGGACTGGAATGTAAATAAATAAAATAATTTAAATTTAAAAAGAATAAAAGAGAATATGCTTAGCAAACAATACTGAAGGCTTGTATAGAGAAAAATTATACATATTGATAAAACTTTTTTTCATAATTTACACAGCCCCCTTCCCTCTTCTCTTCCCAGTCCTGCCTTTACAAACCCCTCCCCCACTGCCTGGTTAGTCCTCAGTGGGAGAGGAAACACAGAAGGCAGTCCAGATAGGGGAAGGAAATCCAACAGCAGGCAACAAAGTCAGTGACAACCTCTGCTCTAATTGTTAGCCAATAAAACGTTATTTAAAGTTGCTAGCAGGTAAGTAAAATCAGAAATATATTATTTTATTATAGAACTCTTGGATACTGTAAATTGATAATTTTCTTCTAATTTGGAAGATAGATTCTCAGCAGCTTTAGTCAAAATTCCCACGGTACATTTTGAAGAACTTGACAAGCTAATTCTCATATTTAAAGAACATACTCCAGAGAAAGAAAAAAACAAGCTCAAGTATGCAGTGTGAGATTGACATTATCGAATAACCAGGCATAATGTGATTATAGTCAATTAAGAAATATATTTTTTTTTTGCAGGAAGTTATGGATTCAACTAAATATTGAACATGAGGAATTTTCCATGACAATGTTAAGTCTGTGAGCAATTAGGAAGTTGTTTGTATGTATGCTGCTTAGAATTAATAATTTAGATAAGAAAAAAGGATAAAATGTGAGTTCCAGTCACACTATAAAAGTACTTGTAAAACTAGTGCATGTGTATGAAAGGCAGGGGTTTCCTTAAAATGCAAGGAAGGTTTGAAATCTTGAATAGTGACACATGATCTAATAAGATTAGAAAGTACTAGCCTCATGTTCTTAAAGATGCTTGAAGGTAAACTAAAGTGCAAGGAAATGGAATTTGCTTAATAAACAACAATAGAATTGACCACTAGTTACCACAGAAATTCTTGTAAATCAACGGAAGTTACTAATTAATTTAAAAAAGAGATGAACTTCCACTGTGCCACTCAGCTACCTAACAGTGGACCCCTGGGAGCTCCCAAAGATTGAGCTATCAGCCAAAGAGCATACCAACCAAAGAGCTAGTCTGGGGCCCCACCAAGAAAAAGCTAATCTGAGAGGATTTGCCTAATCCTATAAAGAATTGATGCTCCAGCAGAGACAATGTGGGGGGGGGGGGACACACTCTAGGAGGGGAATGGAGGGGAAGATGGGGGAAGAACTCTGGGAGGGCAGGACTGACCTGGAGAGAGAACTAGAAGGGGGAAACATTTGGGATGTAAATAAATAAAATGATTAATTAATAACAAAAAATAAATAAAAAAGAGATGAGCAACTGGAGGAAATGCAAGGCCTACTACTAAAGAGGCAAAAATAACAGCAAGCATACAGTTAAAAAGATGTTCAACATCCTTTGCAAGCAGCAGAATGCAAATTAGGACTCCTTCCATAAAGTTCAAATGCTAACCAGAGCAAATAACACATTGCTTTGAATCAATGATGGTCACCAACTGCATCCAAGGGTCCATTTCTAGGAGGACTTGTTTGGGAGCAGGTGGAGTGAGTCCACAGGTAGATTCAGCACTGAAAGAAAAGAAAGATTGTTTGTGGTTCCAGACTATTCCTTTTACAATTGGTTTATAACATATGATTGCTGAATGCATTCTTTTGTATGTATCACATGTGACATAATTTTTGAGTCCATGACAAAAGGAAAGCCAAGCCTGGATACATCTTTCTCTCTGCTTTCTTGTATATCCAGATCTGTCTTTAGGAGTGATTCCTTTAAAAATGGTGGCACCTGATAAGGTTTTTTTATGCAGCTCTGCCTTTCGGGTCTCCGTTCTGTTGGTGGTAGAAGTTGACCCATTGTTTATTAAGCAAATCTAAAATTGGTAAAAGAGTCAATGTCACAGAATTATAATCCAAGTGTATAATGTTCCAGGAGCTGTATTGTACCCAGCACCACATACAGGAATGTATTAGTTAAATTCTTCTTCATGATGGCAATGATGAAGAAAAGTATTCCTTTTTGAAAAGGTGTTGGTTTACACTGAAAGGGATGTGAACCTGCAGGGAAGAAACTTTGAGGCATGTGAGTAAAGTCATACTTCACAAAGTCTGGCTGTGTATTTTTTGATTCGTCTCAGATGAATTTTTTTCCTAGAGGTTAAACAAGTATCTCTCCTTAAGGTCTTGCCTCTTAGTGATGTTCTCCTCTGGGAATTATGGGGCTATGGGGTAATTCCTTTACTTGCAGATTCCAAAGTCCTACTGGGAGGCAATGGGGGGGGGGGAATGAAGCTATGTCGTAGTTTGTCTTCCCTTAGCTTTGCAAAATTCTCAAGGGGCATAAAGAAGATTTCAAATGAAATTCGAAATTTCTCAGCAGTCTTAATTCAAAAGGCTGTGCTTCAAATAATTGGAAAATCTGAGTGAAATGAATGAATTTCTAGACAGATTCCACACCAAAGTTAAATCAAGATCAGGTAAACCATCTAAACAGTCCCATAACCCCTAAGGAAATTGAAGCAATCCTCAAAAGTCGTCCAACTTGAAAAAAAGCCCAGGGCCAGATGACTTTAGTGCAGACATTCAAAGAAGAGCTAATACCAATATCCTGAAAACTATTCCACAAAATAGAAACAGAAGAAACATAACCTACTTCATTCTATGAGTCCAAAATTACCCCAACACCTAAACTACACAAAGACTCAATTTGACTTACAAACATTGACACAAAAATACTCAATAAAATTCTTGCAAACCCAATCCAAAAACACATCAAAAGTATCATTCACCATTATCAAGTAGGCTTTATCTCAGGGATGCAGGGATGGTTCAATATACAAAAATCCATCACCATAATCCACTATATAAACAAACTGAAAGACAAAAATCACACAATCATCTCAATAGATGCTAAAAAAGCCTTTAATAAAATCTAACAAGCCTTCATGTCAAAAGTCTTAGAGAGATCAGAGATTCAAGAGACATACTAAACATATTAAAAGCAATATACAGCAAGCCAACAGCATATTAAATGGAAAGAACCTTGAAACAATCCTACTATAAGCATGGAGAAGACAAGGCTGCCCACTGTTTTCCTATCTATTTAATATAGTACTTGAAGTTCTAGCTAGAGCAATAAGACCACAAAAAGAGTTTAGGTAGATACAAATTGGAAAGGAAAAAGTCAAGGTATCACTATCTGCAGATGATATGTCAGTATATATAAGCAATCCAAAAATTCTACCAGAGAACTCCTACAGCTGATAAACACCTTCTGCAAAGTGACTGGATACAAAATTAACTCAAAGAAATTAGTAGCTCTCCTTCATACACACGATAAATGGTCAAAGAAAGAAATTAGAGAAATAACACTCTTCACAATAGCCACAAATAATATAAAGTATCTTGGTGTAACTCTAACCAAGCAAGTGAAAGATCTTCACAGCAAGAACTTCAAATCCCTGAAGAAAGAAATATAAGAAGGTCTCAGAAGACTGAAAGATTTCCCATGCTCAAGGATAGGTAGGATTAACATAATGAAAATGACCATATTACCAAAAGCAATCTACAGATTGAATGCAATTGTCATAAAAATTCCAACCCAATTCTTTACAGAACTTGAAAGAACAATTCTCAACTTCATATGGAAAGCAAAATACCTAGGTTAGCCAAAACAGTCCTGAACAGTAACAGAACTTTTGGAGGAATCAGCATCCCTGAACCCAAGCTGTACTACAGAGCAGTAGTGATAAAAGCTGCATGGTATTGGTACAGAAACAGACAGGTTGATCAGCAGAATTAAATAGAAGACTCAGAAATAAACCCACACACCTATGGACACTTGATTTTTGGCAAAGTAGGCAAAACTACACAATGGAAAAAAGAAAGCGGTGTCAATAAACGGTGCTGGTCTAACTAGATGTCTGCAAGTAGAAAACTGCAAACAGATCTGTATTTATCATCCTGCACAAAACTCAAGTCCAAGTACATCAAGGACCTCAACATAAAACAGGATACACTAAACCTAATAGAAGAGAGAGTGGGAAATAGCCTTGAATTGGTACAGGAGACAATTTCCTGAAGAGAACACCAATGGCTTAGGTCCTAAGGTCAATGATTCGATAAATAGGATCTCATGAAGCTGCAAAGTTTCTGTAAGGCAAAGGATACCATCAATAGTAAAAATGGCAGTCTACAGATTGAGAAAAGATCTTTACTAACCCTACATCTGACAGAGGGTTAATATTGAAAATATATAAAGAACTCAAGAAGTTAGACTTCAAAAAGCCAAATCATCTAATTTTAAAAAAGGGGTATAGAGCTAAACAGAGAATTCTCAATAGAGGAATCTTGAATGGCCGAGAAGCACTTAAAGAAATGCTCAATGCTCAATATCCTTAGTCATCAGGGAAATACAAATCAAAATGACCCCGAGATTCTACCTTATACCCATCAGAATAGCTAAGATCAAAAACTCAAGGGACAGCACATGCTGTGGAGGAAGTGGAGAAGGAGGAATACTCCACCACTGCTGGTGAAATTGCAAACTGCTACAACCACTATGAAATCAATGTGGCAGTTTCTTAGAAGATTGGAAACAGTTCTACCTGAAGATCCAAGGACACGTGTTTCACTATGTTCATAGAAGCCTTATTCATAATAGTCAAAAACTGAAAACAACCAAGATGTCTGTCAACTAAAGAATGGACACAGAAAATGTGGTTTATTTACGCAATGGGATACTATTCGACTATTTAAAACAAGGACATCATGGATTTTTGCAGGCAATCAGCTGGAACTAGAAAATATTGTCTTGAGTAAGGTAACCCAGACTCAAAAGGACATGTATGGAATGTACTCCCCTGTTAGTGAATATTAGCTATCAAGTACAGAATTACTCCCACAGACCCAAAGAAGTTAAACAAGAAAGAAGGCCCAAGCAAGGATGCTTGAATCACACTTAGAAGGGAAAACAAAATTGTGAAAGGAGGCAGAGGCAAGGAGGGAACTAGGAGGGAGTAAGGGTGGAGGTGGGGAACAGGGAGGCAGGAACAGGAAGGGGCAGAGACAGGAGATAGGCCTGGAAGGCTTAGGAGGAGAATGAATGGAAATTTGCAGCTGTAGGGCTTGCAGGGGAGAGGAGAATCTCTAGGAATTCTCAGAGACCTGGGATAGGTGGAGCTCCCAGGAGTCTATGTGGGTGACCTTAGCTAAGATGCCTAAAAGGGGGACATGGAACCTGAAAAGGCCACCTGCTATAGACAGATAAGACTCCCAGTGGAGAGATAAGGACACAAACAGACCCACAAAAATATTCGACTCTAAATTTATCCTGTCTAAAAGAAATACAGGGATGGAGCAGACACCAAAGGAAAGGCCAACCAGTAGCCAGCCCAATTTGAAACCCATCCTATGGACAAGCACCAGTCCCTGACACTATTAATGATACTGTGTTATGCTTGCAGACAGGAACCTAGCATAACTGTCCTCTGAGAGGCTCTTCCCAGCAGCAGACTGAAATAGATATAGATACCCAGAGCTAAACATTAGACAGAGGCCAGGGACACTTATAGAAGAGATGGGCAAAGGATTGAAGACCTTGAAGTAGATTAGAATCCCACAGGAAGACCAACAGAGTTGGTAAATCTTGACTCCTAGGAGCTCTCAGAGTCTGAGCCACCAACCAAAGAACAAACAGGGGCTGAAACAAGCCACGTATGTAGCTGACATGCAGCTCAGCCTTTAAGGATGCTTTGTCTGGCTTCAGTGGGAGAAGATGTGCCTAAGCAGGCAGGATTTGATCTGCCAGAGTGGGGGAGATACCCAGAGGGGCCTACCCTCTCAGAGGAGAAGGGCAGGGGGAGGGACGCTGTGAGGGAGGGATGGGGGAGATACCAGTGTTTGGCATGGGAACAAACAAACAAATGAAAAGCTTTTGGAAGGGAAATGACTCTTGAAGTAAAAATGACATCAGGCCCTCCCTCCACTGTGTGTGTGTATAACAAATTTTGCTTCACTTTCAGATTTTGCTTGCTGCTGAGACTCAGTCAAAAACACAGCTGCAATAGAATTAACCGGTTAGCAGAAATGTGCCAATCATAAAACAAGTAGAGCTGAAAACCTGGCACTGAGTCCATCTATCAGAGCATGAAAGAAGAAATGGGTCAACTTACAAGGAGCTCATCTTCCCAGGAAATACTAACTCTTCTTGGGAGTTAGACCCCACACATCACAGGGCTCAGAAACAGCAGTTACATAGTAAGTTCCTGTTCAAATCCCAGTTCTACTACTTCCTGGTGCTATACCTCTGATCAGTGGTTCAGATAATTTCTAAGCCTATCATCTGTAAAATGAATATAATAATAATTGAATTATTATGAAACTTAAAATATTTGTAATGTCCTCATGAGAGCACAGGGCATATAATATCTCATACCTATCAATCAATCATTTATCTATCTGTTATCTATCTATATCTATCATCTATCTGTCTGTCTATCTATCTATCTATCCATCATCTATAATTTTATCATTATCTATCTGTTTATCTATGTATCTATGTATCTATGTATCTATCATCTATCTATTTATCATCTATCATCTATTGGCTATCTGCCTATCTATCATCTAATTATTAGTTATCTATCTTTTATGATCAATTATCTATATGTCCTTATCTATCAATCTCTGTTTATTCATTCTATTCATGTATGGGATATCATTCCTCCGGCAATATAATTCATTTAGTCTTACTTCATTTTCTATTTTAGTGCTTTTTGCATGATGTTATATATGTTGAAAGCCAGGTTCTCAAGGCTGGTATTCAATATGATTTTGTTAGTTGGTTCTTGGCACCTATATGTTTGAGTTGCTCATTACTTTGATTTTCTCTAAATATTTCTGTTAGGCCTCACTTTTCTTTTGCTTTTATTATTACAGAAAACATTCATCTTGTCTATATTGGGCCACCAGCTCCTCATTCGGGGCGTGAGCCTCTACAGGTTTTGCTGTTTGTTTTCCTTTTTTCCCTTCTCAGTAGCAAGCACTGGTGACTACTCTGCCTTTCATATTGTTGGTTGCATCAATGTCTGACCCAGAAGAAGGCTAAATAGAAAATGTGCTTATATAATCCAATTGCTGGGCAGTCGGAGCTGCTCCTCAGAGTGACCTCTTGACCTCTGGCCCTAAAAGGAATGGGGAATAATTTCACAGGGGTCAAAGACTGTTCATTGTTTACATGGGTAGCTGTTAGTCAATAAGTAAAAGATAAGAACCCTTTCCTTGATCCCTGAAAGGGCTATGTATTCTGAGAAGACACAGGGGACCATTGTGATAATCTTTGCACTATGACAAAGCCAGCCTTCTTGAGATTTCTCAGGCCAGCGGTTCTTAATTTATGAGTTGCAACCCATACAAGGTTTGCATATCAGATATCCTGCATATCAGACCACTTATGAAATAACAATGAAATAATTTTATGGTTAGTGGTCACCTCAGGAAGAGGAACTGTACCAAAGTGTCACAGCATTAGGAAGGTTGAGAACCACTGCTCTAGGCTCTGGCTTTGTGGCCTCCCTGACAACTATACTCTGGTTCTCAGGAGAGTTGCTTTGGGAACTGCCAGCTAACTGGAAGAGGCTGAGACTCTCTTTTGTTAACTGAAGCCATGCTTTCAGAAGAGGTTCTATTCACTAAGTCTGTATGAGATTCCTCCCCAAGTCAATAGAGCTGCCCAACAGGTATGTCTTCCACATCCATGTAAACTCCTTCAGACAGGCATTCCAATTTCACAGAAAAGAAATCAACGGTGGCCAACATCAGTCTTAACTCCTCACCTTTTTCACTTGAGAGCTTTATTTTTCTTATGTTTAAATAGTACAGCCTTGTGCTATGTTTTTGGGCCTGGTTTATTATATTTATTTTTATTTTTATTATTTTTAGGTTTGTATCCTAGTGAGCTGAGATGCCTTTATTCCAAAGTGTAAAGATTTAATATTTATTAAAATAATAATTTTAAAAGGGGAAGGATTGGGGTGCCAAATGAGAAATATATCCAAAGGTGTTTTGGAAAGGCACAAAAAGTGTAGTTAAAGAAGCAATGATGCATTTAGAAATAAAATAACTTAGAAGAATAACTCCAAAGTAGAGTGGGTCCACACTGGTGCCAGCTGCAGGGGCTGTACATTCAAGTATGCTCCTTCCTCTATATGGTCCTCTCTAATTCCTTGGAAATGAAAACTCACGAGACACAATGATTTTGCAGATAAATATAAGGTCTTATGTGTCCAATGGACATTAGATTAAAGAATGAGAAGAGATTAGTGGCTTTGTAAAAAAATCTTAAGCATATATCTTGAGTCTTAAATTCAAAGGCAATGGAGCAAATACTTGCATCTGTTCTTGGCACATTGGAAACAAAATTCATTTAAGTGTTTAGTACCAAGTATTATGAAGATAAGTAACATTAAAAATAAATAAAATAAACCAGGCCAAAAGGCGAAGCACAAGACTGTGCTGATTAAACATAAATGTGTTTCATTCTTATGAGAAAGGACGCATTATATGAATGCCTCAACTGAGATTTTTAAACAGCTTTAAAATTTTTATCAGCAGTGATATATCAGAATAAATCAAAGTTTTATGCTCAACTGTTATTAAATTTTATTACAAATGGCTGTACTGTATTTCAGGGCAGGACTTTTTATCATGTTTTGAGTTGATACAAGTCAACCTTTCTCTTTGTCTGCTTTAGGGTGATGTCTATTGAGCTTGTCTTGTTCCCTGGTTTGTTAAGATATCTCCCACAAAGGGGTACCCCTTTTAAGGTCTTAGCAGAGCTGATCTTTGGGAAATGCCACAAGTGGCTTTTCTTTTTTCTTGTTCTACCTGGTCATGTAAACACAACTTTGGTTTCTAGTTGAACTTGGCAGCCATATGGAGTTTGAGGCTCTATATAAAGCATCCAAATTGGCAGCTCTGACCACATAGTTGAGAATAATATTACAGTGAATAAGTATACTCTGGGCAAATGAATCAGGAAGAATGGCTGGAATCTGAATTTTCAGGCATACTCCCACCTACCACCAGTTTGAAACATTTTCCTTAAGAAATGCACTGTTCATGATTAGTTTTCTAGATTATTAATTCAGTTTTTTCATATTTTTACATAGCTGTTATTTAGGTTATTGTACACATGTGCGTGCACATGCGCGCGCACACACACATACACACACACACACACCCTATTTGTTTTCATGTTCTGTTTATATTCCACTCATTTTCAAATCTACTACTGTTTTGCTTTGTTTTCTATCTCCTTGTATAAAGAAAACACCAGCGACCACCATCCAGTTTACCTTCCATGAGAGAAGTTGTTTTGAGTGAAGTAAATAAAGTAAGGAGAAGTGAGGAGGCTCAGTGTGTTGACTGTGGAATGAGAATATGACAGTAGATTTGATTCATGTTATTCCACTCTGTGGATGGAGCGAAGTCAACCATGTCATGCAGACTGTTTGTGTAGTCAGATCTATCCAGGAAACAAAACCCAACAAAACCAAATTTAGCAAGTGGCTCCATTTTGCTACCCCTTTCAAACGCGATAACTTTGTAGAAGGTATAAGATTTTTTTATGGGTGGCTGTTTTCAACCCAGCCATCTGATATTTTCCACAAGACAACAAATAGCATGCTCTCTGAATTATGTATCAGACATGTGTATATGCATGTCCTTTCCCCCTGTACATGGCTGCTCAGATGTTTTCAGAAATACCTAACTTCAGTTAATGATATTGACTTGGGACTCTGTTTGCATTACAATCAGGTCAGCTCTGGTCTCATGGGACTGTTGTGCTGTATAACTGGAATCATGGCTGGTAGACCCCTGATGTTTCAATTTAAACTGTGGGAAGTTAGCTGGGCATCATCAATTTCAGCACAGTACCGTAGACTCTTATGTTGGAATAAAAGACATCTGTGAGTTCTAGTCAACCCAGTGCCACCTATTTTAAATGCATCTATTTAAAGTGGAACTTTATCATCTACTATGGGAGAAGGCAGTATTTGAATGCACAAAACCTGATGGGGCTCATTAAATTTGCGGTCACCTTAGTTATGGTTTCTATTGCTGTGATAAAACACAGTGACCAAAAGCAACTTGGAAAAGAAAGGATTTAGTTCATCTTAGAACTTCCAAGTCCTAGTTCATCACTGAGTGAAGATACGGCAGGTACTCAAGGCAGGAATCTAAAGCAGAAACTAGAACAGAAACCATGGTGGAGTGCTGCTTATAGTTTTGCTCCCCAAGGCTTTCTCAGCTTGCCTTCTTAGACAACTCAGGACCATCTGTCCAGGGTTAGCGTTATCCACAGTGGAATTGGCTCTCTCACATCAATCATTAATCAAGAAAATGCAGACAAACCTGTGTGTTGGGCCATCTTATGGAGGTATTTTCTCAATTGAATTTCTCTTCCCAAATGACCCTAGCTTGTATCAAGTTGATGTGTAACTAACCAACACAAGAATATCTGTAAGACTATTGTCTCTAAAATTTTCCTTAGCCTGTAGTTACACCATCGTTAATATAACCAATCTAGTCTAAAATTTACAAACTAATTAATTATTGCTTTTGTCATCAACATTTATTCTTCATTTTGGATCATGGCTATACACAGTCAAAAGAGACATGTTTAAGTATTAAAAACGTTACAAAATAGCAATAAATAATTCAATTAAAACTAACAAAATAAAGTGATAGTTGCATATGATTGAATAAGTCCATTGATTGTTTTGTGGTCATATAAACTCAGGCTATAATCAACACACCAGGAATATGAAACTCAATTGCTCGTGGCATTAAGCATGGAAGTAAATTAAGAAAGGCTTGGTGGGCCATACAAAGGGACAGTTCATTCAGTCCTGGCAGTCATAGAAATATATTGGCATTTGAACCTAGGTTGGCCAAGTTTTCTGCCTTTCATAAGGTAATGACTAGGCTCTGTGTATCATATCCTTTACCTATTGATTTTGTATTCCTTATACTTAGGCTTTAAAATTTTATTTGAATCTTGCCTGTTCTGGAAAACATTTCTTAATCCTCATGATGAGTGTGAACTGTTTCATATGTTTAGCATGTTGTTCAACTTCCCTATACTGTATCCACTTACTCACAGTGTAGTAATTATGTCTTAAGTCATTACCTCATCTGCTACCTAGTGTCTGTTTAAGGTCAATGACACTCACAGAGCACTGGCTGGATCCAGGAGATATCAAACAGTCCTGGATATTTTATAGAGGTATATGGTCACAGGATCTATCTGGAAAGCTGCTAGGTACTTAGAATTGATTTGACACTTCGGCAAATTATAGAGACAGTGAACGAGGTAAAGAATCTAGACAGAATTTGTCACAATCACTCCTTATCACCTTCATAAGTGTTTTCATTCTCATATAGTACATTGTTCCTCCACCCTTTAAATCAAATCCCCTTTTCCCACCAAGTGGTAGTCTATTAAATACTACATTAGATTCTGAATGCTATTGCCATATCAGTCTTTGAACCCAGGGATTTTAGCACAGTGGTTATAACATAGCTCAATACATGTTTTTATGAAAAAACAGATAGACGAGTGGTTTGTACATTTGCCAGATTGTTCTCTGTCTGGGGAAGCTAACCTACAGCAATTCTACAAGGGGAAGTGATTCTCGATGAGCAATTGGAAAAACAATCCACAGAGTAGGGGGATGTAGAAATTGAAGGTCTCTACACATAGAAATGCTTTACTTCATAATTTTCTTAGAGTCTTGGCTTGACTGGGAGGCAAACTTGAACTCAAAGGGAAGAAAAAAATAACCAAAAAAAAGCAAGTTCCATAGCTAATATTTTTTGTTAGCTACCTAATTTTACAGTTTTTAGGTTTTTAGAATCAGTTTCCCACTCTTTGTCACAAATGATGAAAGTCTTTGAGCAAGATATAACTTAACTGTCATTGCTCTGTGTCAGTTGCCTTATTGTAAGATAGACTTGACAACACTATTCACACAGCCATTTTTTTTTTGTAAGCTCCTTTTGATGTTCCTGTTGTGGAAGGGGTATCAGACCAAAAGATAAAAGACAAGGGCATTGTCTATCCAGACTCTAATTGGATGATGTGGCTGTGATGCTTTGCTTCAGTGCGGAGTTAATACAACACAGAATGTGTTTTCCTCTGAGGTGAAGCAACTTACTGGTGTGCAACAGATGGTTCTCACTCTTAGTGTGAATCATAAACAGATAGTTCTCAAGTCACAGCATGCCCATTATGAAAAATGTTATTGGATTTCTCAGTCTTGTATGGTGGTTGAGGGAGTAGCCTGTAGCTACAGGGCACAAAAAATGTTATCAATTTCTGGTACTTGGGTGATGGGTTGGTATTACTCACTGCTATTAAGAATAGTAATTACAATACAGCATTGTCCCTTTTGTGTCCTTAAACAGAATCCTGTGGGAGAAAGAATGGTGACTTAATGGTTTGCTGTATTTGGTCTGTCTGGATTTTCATGGTTTTAAGTACCAATAAGAAGAATTTGGCTAAAACATAGTAATAAGATGATAATGTCACAGCAGGAATTTAAAAGCAGAGACTGAGCTGCATTCCTCTCTGGTTTTCTGTACACACAAATATGCTTCCATGAGATTGTTTGTGGGAAATGCAATCAACATCTATACATCACTGCAAAGCTCTAGTTTGGGCCACTTTTGGGGAATAATCTTGCGAATTTGAATTCATACACTCTTTAACAGATTGCAAAACTAGGGTATTAACAATAGTCTCAGTAAAGAGAAGGAAACCAAGAAATACTTACACAATTGAATCAGGCTTCATACTTTTCATGGTTACTCGGGTTTTACAACATTTTCTTATTTGAGATCTCCTTTATTTACTGTTTCATTGGCCTCATGTACATAGTTGAGTTAAAGTCAGTGTCTTCTTTGTATACAGAGGAATTAAACAATAAAAACATAAATGACCTGTCCTGGATTCCCCATGTAGTTATTGGCATAATCTGGAGGGCTTGGCTGCTATTTAGATACACAACTGGGATGAAAATTGTTGGAGGTTACAAGGACAGAGAAATTATCCCTTTAAATATTACATTCTAGCAGGAGCAGCCTGAAGACATGATTTATAATCACCAGAGGAAGGAAGCATGGATAGGTGTCCTTCTGTACAAATGCCAATGCCCTATTTTTTTCCATGTGGTGATGACTGTGCTTATAAAAGTTGCTAATAGTGGATACCTCATTGTGGTGGTTTAAATAGGTTCGGCCCCCATAGACACATGTGTTTGAATGCTTAGCCCATAGGGGTGGCACTATTAGGAGGTGTGGCCTCACTGGAATAGTTGTGGCATTGTTGGAGGAAGTGTGACATTGTGGAGGTGGGGTTGGAGGGATCCGATGCTGAAGCTATACCTAGTGTGACACATGGTCTCCCTTTTGCTTTGTATTAAGATGTAGAACTCTTTTGCTCCTTCTATTAGGCCCATGTGCACCTGGAAAATATCATGCTTCCCACCATGATGAAGATAATGGACTAAACCTTTCAATTCTAGGTACACCCCAATTAAATGTTTGCCTTTATAAGAGTTGCCTTAGTCATGATATCTCTTTACAGCAAGTCAGTTCTCAGAAGACTAGGGTCAGCTCAAAGGAGATAAAGATGTTGGAGATCCAAACTTTCACTTTACCCCACTTGTCTAGGTCAACTCACCTATTTGGGAACTGCCATGACTGTTCTCACTGAGGCCCTATTATTTTGTGTTACAATGCAGATGACTGCCCAGGTATTGTTCATAAGAATTACTGACCACTGTTTAACCAATACAGCAGTATTGTCTCTGTAACTTTGTTGTGTAACTAAGAGAAGCAATTCGTTTGTAGGAGCAAACTGCTCCCTGTTATAGAAGGTATCTATCTACTCTGAACTTTTTATGTAAACTTCACATTTGAAATTGTAGTTGTTTCTCTTGATACATGACATCCCTCTTCTGGTTAATAGTTAAATGTCTTCAATCCTCATGTTCTCCAGAAAGACTCTTGTCTCATTAATGTGCCTCATAGAAGCTTCCCACATGGATTTCATTGACGAGTGTATAGCATGTGTACAAGTCAGGTTGCTTTAAGGTGAATTCCAAATTGAGTGAAAATCCACCTGATGGGATGTATATGTTTGTGTGGGATCTAATTTTATTTATATAAATCATAAAACCAACATATATAAATAATGATAATGGCTGGCTTCTATAGACTCTGCGTGAATTTATGTATTTTGTTGGTCAAATTCTATCTACTTATGTATACCTACTGTTTTGAAATTAGGATATGACTTTCTAACTAAATAAATATTTCTCAAAATGAGATCAGACAAATTCTGGGCTATTTAAGGATCATCCCTCCCCCCCAACATCTGAGAACTCTCCAGAATAGATTTTTAGACTTTGTGATTTCATTTTAACAATAATTTGAAATTGTAATGTAATTGCATAGTAGCCATTCGTTGTTGATTGTCTGGTATGCCTAGGTCTGCTTTTTCTTTCCAGAAGCACCACAGGTTCCTTCAGAAGCCACCCATTTCTCCTGTTCAAGCATAAAGTCTGAGTAGGATGATCTCCATCTGTGGCTCTGGGTGTCAGCTTTAGTGTTGTTTACACTGACCTCAGAGAGGATCCTACAACTTAGCCAAAGCCAATGCAGTGTGACAGCCAAGGATTCTTTAACTTAGAGCCCAGTTGAATTTAGGTTTTTCTTTATTTGAAGCTAAGAGGAAGCCCGACAGGTATGTAGATCATTGGAATGAATTTAGTGCCTGTGGTAGTACAAATACTGCCAATGTCTTTCTTGCTAAGTGCTACAACTTTAATTATCTCAAGATAATAAGAAAATAATAGGGGCTGATTTAATATGTAAATGATGCCTATTTTATGAAGGACAGTTTCTCACTAATCCCACAGAGAGAAGTGAGTCTTCAAATGTCTGTTTTTAAGCCTGCAGAATGAAAGGACCTATTACGGTCATGGATGCTGAGTGCAGATTGCAAGCAGTGATTAGTGTTTCTCAGCAATGCACCTCTATTCATCACATTGGATTAAGATTGCTAATTAAAAACTTACTGGCTTGGAGTTTTGTTTGTATTTAATTTAAAACTTTTTCTTTGTTGGAGAGCTCAATACAGAAGGGTTTTTATACCTGTAAGTTTAAGGTTGTACAGGTTTGAATGACATTAAAATAACATTAACACCAGGGACCCCAAGGGAAATGTGTTTTTTCACTTCAGAGAATCTGTTCATTTCTTGAGTTTTAGAAGTGTTGTCATAAATGGCAAATGGTTCGTTTATGTCTTTTTTAAAAAGGACAGACTATGGAAAAACATTCTCCTATATGTAACATCATTGAATTTATACCAAATTATGTAAAAACCAACCTCTAAACCTTGGTGTTCAAAAAGGAATGTCTCTCTTCTAAGGAGGACAAACTATTTTGCAGACAGCCTCTCTTCTT
Organism: Rhynchomys soricoides; assembly: GCA_019843965.1. Lineage (NCBI taxonomy): Eukaryota > Metazoa > Chordata > Mammalia > Rodentia > Muridae > Rhynchomys > Rhynchomys soricoides. The sequence goes on along the minus strand of JADRCH010000229.1, from coordinate 4,769,225 downwards.
CTCATCTCAGGTATGTGTGAGTTCATCTAGCAAGCTATTGCATCAGATATCCAAATGAAGGAAAGCTCTGAGTCTGGGTCCAACAGTAGCATGAGCAGAACACATTGTCTGTCTCTTTTGTAAATTTGTTCTGCTAGTAGGGGAATCCCAAGAGCCATCTTGGCTGGGAGAGTCAAGTGCATTTGTATAATGGCATGAATTCCAAGGATCATGACTCTCATTTCTGTACAGCTTGTTTCTTACTGGATGCATCCTCAGATCTTAATGTTTACACCAACTTTGGACTAACAACGTGTTCCATGAAACATACTACACTTTGATTTCCTGTCATACTGTTTCATAAGAGGGCATCCTTTTCTAGAAGGGATCTTTGGATACACACACACACACACACACACACACACACACACACCTCTTATCATCCAAGAGATTTGTTTTCTATGGAGGATGAAGGTTTCAACATGTTAAAATAATACAGTGACAGAAATACAAAATGCTGTATTCTTCTGAGTATTTGCCTACTCTCCAATAATTCCTGATGGGTGGGAGGGTAGGTAAAACCATTTCAGTCCTATTTCATTTTCACTACAACTCACACAGGGTTGTTTGACTAAATATTTTGGCTTTCCAGCTGGCTGCAGTGGCATATCCTTAGATATGCTAAGTAGTCTAGAGAAGAGGACTCTCATGATTAAAGAGTCATACAGAAGCAGCTGTGCTACAGGATACCTACAGACTGTTGCTGAGTCTTGAGTCTTATATTTTAAAACAGCAATATTTGGGAACAGTTTAACTTCCTGTTTAAGACAACATTCTTGACAAGACAACTGCAACTTTTATCTCCACACCTGCATGCAACGGAAAGTACTTCCTCACCAAGGACACAAGAGCATCATTTTCCTGATGGTCCCTGGCAGGTTGAAGACAGCCTGTGCTATAAGTAACCATCCACTCCAGACTACCTTGCTCACTAGTTCTCAGCAGATTTTAAATCCCCAGACATAACAAAAATAACACAGGAAAGAGATGGTTGTCTTTATTGGAACCATTTAGAGGAGAGAAAGTTTGGGTTGAGAGTGTGTATGTGATGTGGTTCTGAATGACTGTAGAGACTACAACTTTCAGAACATTTGTGCACTTCTCCAGAAGCACCGAGATGGTTGTAGTTTCAGACTTGAATTTGTCTCTGCTTTGCTTGGCTTTGTGGTTCAGGCCAATATGTCTGGGCTGTCAAGAACCACACATTCTTATTTTAAGCCTTTCCATTTTTACCCTTCTGCTTTCTTGCCAAAGCCCTTCTTATGCTGCTTCCATGATTCCTTCCTCTTCTCACTTGGAATAAAAAAAAAGGTTCTTGAAAGTTGCTTTGGCTTTCTTTCTATTAGTGTTGTAAATACCATGACCAAAAGCAACTTGGAGGACAAAGGCTTTATTTGGCTTACAGAATCCCCATTATGCTCTAACTTTGAGAGATATCAGAGCAGGGCAGGAACTCAAGACAGGAAATGAAGCAGAAGTCATGAAGGAATACTGCCTTCTGTCTTGCTCCCCATGGCTTGCTCAGTCTATTTTCTTATACCATCTGGGACAACCTGCTCAGGTGTAACATCACACATAGTGGGCTGGGACTGCCCATATCAAATGTTAATTAAGAAAATGTCCCACAGGTTTGCCTGCAGGCCAGTCTGGTGGGAATATTTTCTCAATGACAATTTCTCTCTTTCAAGACAACTCTAGCTTGTGTCAGAGAGACAGTAAGGTAACCAGTACGAGTCATTCCATATGATGTGGACAGCATGTACCTGAAGGATCTTTTTGACAAAATTGAGGATTTTTACTTAATTGGTCAAGAATATTTCTTATTAAATTTTTTTTGAGGTCTCATCTAATGGCACATTAAAATTTGTCTAGGTAGTTATTGAGTATTTATTGAGAAGTCCAGCAACCGTGCAATCTAATGGAGGTTTAATTTAAGAAGAAATAATAAAATCTAAGAAAGCCAAAGCTCATTGGCTAATTTATTTCTCTTATACATTTGATGAAGTAGAATGAGAAATTGTAGAGAATGCCATGTGTGCATCCATCTGACACAGAGTAAATTGCCTGTTTCCACAAGTAATGCTTAAAGCGTTTGAATAGCAAAAGGACCATGCTTATATAGTATCTAGGAAGGGACATAAAATGCGACATGCTTTAAGAGAACAGTCACACATCACAGCTACTTGAAACTTGACTATATTCATCTATTCTTACAATTAATTTATTAATGGCACCGGAAATTCAGAGCCATTCAGTCTGAAGCAACGTGTTCTGAACTCAAAGTTTCAAAAAGATATTTGTTAATAAATATTACATAAAGAATAAGGGAGGCATAGGAAGAGTTTGTTGACTTGTGTCTTTGTGGGAAGATACTGCCACTATTTGAACTGCTGCGATATTTATTCCCCCTAATAAAACACGTGCTGATTTTCTTTAGATTAGAGAGTCTAGTGTTTATTGTCCCATGGATGCAATCTTTTTCAAATGTCTATATTCTTCAAAGAATACAACAACAGAAAAGATAGCCGCATAGGTGACTCATCCATATCCATGATGGTGGTGTTAAGTCAACTCATATAGTACTGACTTTTTAAAAGTGACACATTGGTGAGAGAACAAACTTGGCTTCTCTGTCGACTTCTGGGTCAAAGACCAGTCAAAGTGGAAAACACAGCCTTTGCCCCAGGGCCATTTGGTAGAAATGCCCTCTGACCTTCCCCTTACTGGCTGGAGAACATTCCCTCTCACTCAAACTCTAGGAGCAAGATCTTCTTCATTTGCTTCTGGATAAGTGGTTAACTGGGTTATGTAACACAGAAACTCACTCCATTCCCTAAGTGGGCTTGCTGCAAGACCATGGCAAGATTTTTCTAACCTTTGCCTTCCCCCATTCTCAATCTACATTAAAGTACAGGTCTCAAGATACAAGACAGGAAACAAAAGCCTATCATAGACACATGCATAGCTGTGTATCTCTATTTCTATTCACCTATAACTATCATCTATATCTATATATTCTATATCTATACCATATCTATCTATATCTATAGTTCTATTATCTATTTATACCCTATCTATCTGTTTCTTTCTATCTATCTATCTCTCTATCTATCTATCTATCTAATCTATCAACCTATCCATCATCTATCTTAGCCTACTTAATACAAGGCATTCTGGAGAATAACATCGAATCTGCATATTCTTTAAAAGCATTGCCATACACATCACTTCATTTGTTCCAAACAATGTTCTTTGTTTGCTTGATTCCATTTTGTTTTGTTTTAACCTTTAACATTTTTTTAATTTAATCTTTATTTTTACACTCCAGACTTTAGCCCCCTCTTGCTCCACCCTCTGACTGTTCCACATGTCATACCTCCTCCCTCCCCCACTCCCATCTCCAAAAGGGTGTCCCCACCACCCAACTCCCCACCCCACCCCACCAGACCTCTGAACTCCTTAGGGCCTCCAGACTCTTGAGTGTTAGGTGGATCTTCTATGACTGAATCCAGACCCGGCAGTCCTCTGCTATACGTGTGTTGGGGGCCTCATATCAGCTGGTGTATGCTGTCTGGTTGGTGGTCCAGTGTTTGAGAGATCTTGGGGGTCTAGGTTAATTGAGACTGCTGGTCCTCCTACATGGTCACCCTCCTCCTCAGTTTCTTCCAGCTTTTCCCTAATTCAACCAAGTGGGTTACCAACTTTTGACCATTGGTTGGGTGTAAATATCTGCATCTGACTCTTTCAGTTGCTTGTTGGGTCTTTTGAAGGGCAGTCATGATAAGCCCCTTTTTGTGAGCATTCCATAGCCTCAGTAATAGTGTCAGGCCTTTGGGCCTCCCCTCTAGCTGGATCCTACTTTTTTCCTGTCACTGGACCTCCTTTTCCTCAGGCTTTTCTCCATTTTTGTCCCTGCAGTTCTTTCAGACAGGAATAATTATGGGTCAGAGTTTTTGACTATAGGATGTCAACCCCATCCCTCACTTGATGCCCTGTCTTTCTGCTGGAGGTGGGCTCTATAAGTTCCCTCTCCTCACAGTAAGACATTTCACCTAAGGTCCCTCCTCTTGAGTCGTGAGAGTCTCTCACCTCCCAGTTCTCAAGTACATTCTGGAGGGTCTGCCCACCTTCTACCTCCTGAGGTTGCTGGTTTCCATTTTTTTTCTGTTGGCCCTCAGGGCTTCAGTTCATTTTATTTTGTGAGAGAGGTTCTCTCTATGTAGCTCTGGCTGGCCTTGCTATGCAGGCCAAGTTAGCCTCAAACTCAGAGATTTGCCTGCTTCTGTGTCCCGAGTGATGGGATTCAAGGTGTGCATTAACCTTACCCCATTCTTGAGAGACATTCAAGTGAGAATTAGAGTCAGACAATAAGCTTCCATGACTAGAAATCACAACTGCAGATTTAGCACTTTTTTCCTGAGGACCACATATTCTACAGCGAGCCTGAATGTGACATCAAAAGCCATTGAATTAAAGGGAGAAAGTGTTAGAAATGTTCACTTCTTCAACACTTCCAGATACATAAAGGAAAGTCCCTCTTCAGTTCTGGTTTTAAAATCCCCTCTAATCTTGGCATATCTTCCATTTCAAAAACTGCCAGATGGTACACAGATTACAATATATTATCTTAATTTCACATTTATTTTGAATTTATGATAACATTAAATGATTTTGTTAACCAAATATATATATATTAAATATATTATATGTATATTATATATATATAAATGAGATGCAAAACTCTAAAGTACAGAAACTTTTTTTTATCTTCTCCACATCCATGTTTTAAAATTTTTTACAAAGGCAATTATAATTATGGTAATAATTTGTTACTGGAATTTTAGAGATGTATTATATCCATATATAAATGTATGTATATTTGTGTGCATTTAGTACAGGTATTTAAAAATCTGAATTGTAATGTATTGGTGTGATGGTTAACCCATCCAATTTGGCATTCCTAAAATCACCTGAGAAGAGTCTCAAGGACTTTTTGTTTTAACTTCTTGGGGTAGCCTGTGGGCATGTCTATGGTTAGGGAAATGCTTGCATTGAATTATTTGATGGGAGATGACCAGACTACCATGGGCACTCAGACACATTTCTGAGGCACAGAGTTATGACCCATCTAAGAAAGCAGAAATTGAACTGAGCATAGCAAGCAGGCATGAAAGCATTGACTCCCCTACGGTCTTGACTGCGGATGTGGAACTAATTGTTTGACAGTCTTGCCTTGACTTCTCCACAATGATGGACAATAACCTGGAATTGTAAGCAGAAATAAACCCCCTTTTCCCCTAAATTGCTTTTTGTCATAATATTTTATCCCAGCAACAGAAACAAAATTAGAACAACTGTACATCACCTTTATAGTTCCATATTAAATACATTTGTGGGGATCTCAAAGATCACAGGGGCTTTGAGGCTGCTTTGGCCAGCACATTGTTTCACACCCTCGCTGTCCTCTTCTCTGTAAGTAAAACCAAGACATGTTACTGAAAAATGAAGCAAGAGTGTTTGGGTCACAAGACCTGTGTCTAATCATATGACTTCTGTCTCCACATGTTTCCCCTCCTTTTTCTTTGGTTTGCCTTTTCCTCTGAACTATTTTGGTTTTTTTTTTAAAATACGTTTTTAATTGAAATAGAATTACATCACTTTTGTTTTCATTTCTGTAAGCAAAGTAGGACACTCTTAAGAGGGCGGAGACAGAGGTCAAATCCCCTGACCAAAAGGCTGGGCCTTGTACAGGAGACGACCCCTAAGCTCATGTGTGCCCGAGGTCTTCCTGACCCGCCCAGTGCCGTTTTTTAGAGGGAGGGAAACTAGGGCACTCAACCCTCATGTAGATGACATATCTCCCAAGGCGGCCCACAATGATGACCGCCTTGTGCGATGCTTTGTTCGACATCCCTCAAGAGCTGCTCAGACCAAACACTCTACCCAGTGCAATGAGACTAGACTCGCGGGTGTGTAAGAACTGTCTGGCTGGCCACCTACTGCTATTGTTTAAGCATGGACAGCCAAACACCGGCCGGGGCTCCTTGTTCTAAGGCAATAAGCGCCTGCGCAATGACCACCTTGTCTCTTTTAGTCTGGGCCCTGAGTTTGTAGATGAGCCATAGGAGCAACACCAACCCATAGCAGAGCGCTGCTCCAAACAATCTCACCCCCACCCATTCCTTGAAATAAGAAATTGCTGAGGAAATCCATGAAGAGAGGCCCTCTGTCAAGGACAGGTCAAGACGGGTAGAGTTGATCTGAATAATTGCTGTCTGCACTTCTCGCAAGGTTTCATCAAATTTAAGGGTCCAATTCTGTAACATATACTGTGAAAGACTTTTAGACAGGTTAGCTGCTTTTGTAAATCTATCATATTGTATGGAAGTAACACAGAGTCCTGGCAACTTTTGTTCACAGCCCAATTGGGCTAGCTGCCAAAGGACATCTAGTTGTTTTTGAATAAGATCAATGTGTTGGTTAACCAGCATTAGGTCCTCCTGGACTTGAGTATTGGCGGATACCTGTCTGTCTAGAGCTAAGGTGGCAGCTGCAGACAACTCATTAATGGTATTGGCGGTCTGCATCATTCCAGAGAGCGCAAGGGCCAACGCAGTGACGGCCCCTGTAACCACAGCCACTGCCACCACACCTATGATAATGGCAGAGATACCAAAGTCTCTTTTCTGCCTGAATACGGTCTGATCCGCAAAAGGACCTTGGCCAGTTAACATATCAAAGGTCTAATCTCTCTGTCCAGGGGTCGGTGCCATAGCATTGGCTCTGGCTTGAGCTTGTGCAGCTTCATTCCATAAAGCCTTCCACTCCATATATTGGCCCATTGTAGGGAGCGCAGCCTTGGCCAGCATCTGCCAATCGGCGGGAGTCATGGATGCCCCGGCAAATCTCTCTAACATTACTATAGTAAAATTAGCATTTACCCCATACTTTTGGACCGCTTCAGCCAGGTCTTTAATTTGGCTGTACTCTACAGGGGCATGAACTCGCCCTCCACCATCTACCTCGAAAACTGGAAAAGCGGCTTGTACCTTTCTCCTAACCTTGTCAGAGAGAAAAGAAAAGGGGTTGGGGCACGTCTCATAAGGGGGAGGAGCGGAAGGCACGGTCCGCGTAGGGGCCAAAGAAGGCGGCCGCTTTATCTGCCCATTGTGGGGTGGCCAATCTTCCTCATACCATGCTGCTTCCTCTTCTAGCTCTGACTCCTCACTAGAGCTAAGGGGGTCAGTGTCTGAAGTTTCCAATTGAAGAGCCTCAAGGTCTTGAACTGGGTAGAGGCTCTTCCCCCTTCTTTTTACTTTTTTCTTGGGTATGAGAATCATTTTTCTGCCCACAGCCTTGTCGGGGGGACAGTTTTTTCCCATTTTGTCCTTAATCTCTCCCTCGTCCTTAGACTTACCAGGAGGTCCTTTTTCCTTGCTGAGATTTTGGGTACCCATCCTCTCACTCCGTTCGGATTCTGACATGGTGTCCTGGACCCTTTCAGGGGTGATTTGCCCCTCCCTTACAGCATCTACACAGGCCTCATCTTGTTCGCAGCAATACAAAGACAGTAAAACCAAAATGAGGGCACTTAACACAATTAGCAAGGCTTCAACAGCGTTAGACCAAAAAGGGGGCAATCCCAAGTCAAGACCCAGGATCAACATGCCTTTCCGAACCTACCTCCCTGCAGTTCTGAATCCTCCCTGTTTCCAGGGGGTCTCCAAAGGTGCTTGACGATGACAAAGTTCCCGGGTTTCGGCACCAGATGTCCCGCGCTACCGTCTTGCCAGCAAGAACGACGCGGCACACAAAGGATCCTTCTGCAGTAAAGCTTTAATGCATCTTGAGAGGGAGAGCATAAGCTTGCCACGAGTGGAGACCCCGAACAACAGAACGCCCGTCCCTTATATAGGTCACAGCGCTTGCCTGGGACGCAGAGCTTCCCCATTGGCTCCTGCACATCAGGCCAGATGCCGCCACGAGAGAGGCTGAGACTCTGAGGTGGAAAATTACCAGGTACATGCACACTAGCCTGTTTACAACTTGTCCTCGGCCGGATGTAGGTGCCATCTTGTAATGGCAAATGTGGGTGCGACTCGGGCGGCTCCCCACACACTTTCACACTCCCTTTCCTCTACCCATCCCCTCTCAGCTACCCTTCCTTAAACCTCGCCCATGTCTCCCCTCTCTTCTCGAGTTGAGAGTCTCTTTTTCTTTGATTATTATTGTTGCATACATACATACATACATACATACATACATGTATATGTATTTATCTATATGCACCAATATATGTAAATGGAAGCTGCTGAGTTCGTCCTTGTGGGTGGTGTGGGTATAGTTTTAAAGTTGATCTTAGACAATCAATAAAGGAGAATCATCCCTGGGAAAGCCTAATACTCTTGCTCCCAGCCATTACTAATGGCCTGTGATTCTTGGTCTAGGTGTGAGAACCTAAGAAAATCTACACCCTTCAGGTTATCATTTCCATTAATATTGCCATTTTTTTCTGGTCATTTATGTGGTCATTTCTAGGGAAGACTGTCTCACGGCAGACTGCCTAGTGTTCTGGCTCTTGCAGTCTTACCACCCCCTCTTAGATGATGCTTCCTAAGCCATAGATGTAGGGGCTGTGATGTAGATGCATTCCTTAAGGCTGGACTTCCCACAATCTGTTGATTTGTGCTTTGTGGGCAATTATGATTTTTTTGTAATGGTCTCCATGTGTTGTTAAGGAAGGCTTCTAGGATGGCAGTGGTAACTATACTTATCTTTGAGTACACAGATAAAAAGGAATTATGCTGGTTTATTAGAGTGACAGTCGATTCTTCTCTAAGTAGATTCTTCCATGAATTCACTAGCCTGAGGAAGATGGTTAAGTTGCCTGCACTTGGCATGATTTCGTTCTTGTTGAATGGGCAATAAGTTCAATTGGACAGCTCTTTGTTGCCACTAGCATGCAAGTGCAACCTATCTTGTCATTCTGATAATTATGGTGATTCTGTCTTAGAAGAAGTTATGCCACTTGGGCAGATAATTCTCCAGACAAGAACCACCTACAAAGTTCCTAGTACAAAGCATGAAAAACTTCCTTTTGAATGGTTCGTTAGGGTAGTCCAGGTGATCCCAAAACAATACAGAGTGTTGATATAGCCCTTTGGTGTCTCTCAGGAGTTGAGAGGGCAGGTTCCTATTACTCCACACTTAGGACACAGGACTCAGATGATTCAGGCTGGATCTGACATGAAAGTTTCTTTCCTGTGGTCTAGTATCCACAGTTCCGGAAAAATATTATTTAAGCTACCAAGGGAGGGAAGCAATTAAGTTGCACTCCCCAACACTTCTCTTGAAGCAAAAGAAAGAACATAGTGTTTCTAACCCTGTTGAAGGAGCTCTGCACAGGAGGACCAATGTTAATGAACCTTTCCATCTCCTATCGCTTTAAAGGACCCTGGAACATGAATCAAACTAACAAGAGGGGGAAAATGGTTTTTCCTAATGGTGTTCTCTCTGGAAAGCAGAGGCAAATTTAACAAAAAGATGCCAATAGACTGATTTGCTGAGTTCCATGAAAATCAGTTCACAAACTGCTGCGATGAGGGAAAAGTTTTCTAATGAAACCATAGACAGTTTTCTTGGTCTGACTTTTAGTTGCCTGCATTTGCCCTTACCTAAAAACCAGGTTGTTTTTTTTTTTTTTTCAGTTTTTTAAATGCCTATCCCCAAGTGTTCACTGCAAATATATCCAACCAGGACATAAACATTTTTAAAGCTCACCCACATGTCAATTTCTATGAAAGTTTTCAGCTTCTAATAAGAATATGTTTCATTCTTTTTTGTTTGTTTGTTTGTTTTTTCAAGACAGGGTTTCTCTGTGTAGCCCTGGCTGTCCTGGAACTCACTCTGTAGACCAGGCTGTCCTTGAACTCAGAAATCCGCCTGCCTCTGCCTCCCAAGTGCTGGGATTAAAGGCGTGTGCCACCACTGCCCGGCAAGAATATGTTCCAACAACATCATCCAAGGCCTTGCAATCATGTTTGATATCTTAGGTTCAATACTTAGCATCAAACAAGCAACAAAATCATCAGCTTATATTCCTCAATGTACACATCCAAGGGTCTACATTATATATTTCTTGTGAAACAGAAAAAATGGCTGCCTGCATGCCTCCAATGATCTTATGGATCTCACTTGATCTCTGGTGGACTACTGGAAGGTTTGACCCAGAATTGGATATTTGTTACTAACAGATGACCTGAAACAGATACATGCCCACTACAGACAGAAAAAATACAGGTAACTGTATCAACTAATTATTAGTCATCTTTCTAATTTATATAGTGTTCTTCTAATTCCCACAGTCATCCTGAGAACATGATAGAATAATAGTGATGATAAGATGATTTTTATTATTGCCATCTCTGTTTATATTAACCAGGAAACTGAGATTCAGAGAAATTTATAATTTCTATCATGTTCATATAATTAAAGAGAAATAGTGAATCAAATCATAGTTCTTTGATTACAAATTATGAGTTGGTAGCCTTATCTTCCTGTTAGTGGACCATTAGGTTCTTTTCTTCTTCTTCCTCTCTTTGCCCTCCTTTCCCCTCCCCTCTCCATCTCTTCCCTGTTCTTTCCTTCCCCTTCTTTTTCCCCTTCCAACTTTTCTTTTTTCCAATTTCCATTTCCTTTCACGTTCCCTCCACTTTTCTCTTTTCTGACATAGATCTTATGAGCCTTGACCTCATGACTTGCCTGAACATCCTTAGTATTGGATTTACTGAAATGGCCGGCCATGACTATCAGTATAATGCTTTTTAAGCCATCTTTTAGTCCATTCTAAGTCCAGATAGCTTCTTTATGTTTTAGAATATTATGATTATATGTGTAAAACTTAGAATGAAAGAAGCAGTGTATAAATCATAAAATTGGTTTTATTTATTTAAAGCCAACCTGCCTGAACATCATACAGGTATTTAACTATTATAAATACTGCCTCATAAATACTGGCAATTATATGCCAGTAAAAGACCTACAGATTGACAGGGAAGCATGCTCAGTAGTTTAGCCAATTGAGCATATTTCTGGAGGTGGGAAGTGGAGGGTGGATTTGGATAAACAATAGAAGCTGATGCATGGAAAACTGGAAGAAACATTCAAAAGAATGTCTTAATTTCTTTTGCATTGTGTAATGGAGCGACGATCAGGGGTATTGTAAGAAAAACACTGTCCCAAGAAAGTTCCAGGATTTATATTTGAATTATTGAGGTTTTGAGTTTATATTGTGTTTCCCAAATATAGGAGTCAAAAAACCATTTTTATTTGTGCCCAGACAATTGATCTATCAGTAGTGTCCACAGAAAGTAAAATAAAGCCACTTTGTGGGCTCTAAGAGACTGCCAGAGCATCTCCCTAAGAAGTAAACAGTGGGGGATAGTGACTCATATCTTTAATCCCAGCTATCAAGAGTCAGAGGCAGATAAATCTCTGTGAATTCATGGCCAGTCTGGTCTACATAGGGAATTACAAGCCAGTCAGGGATACACAGTGAGACCTTATCTCAAATACCAATCAACCCAGTTAATGTGACAGCCACAGAACTTGTTTAAAAAAAAAAAAACCAAACCAAAAATATGGTTAGTCTATTTCTCATTCCTCATAGATAATGCTTTTTAAGATGGGTGTGTAAGGATGTTGGTAAGTGAACAGTACTGTTTTCATTTTCTTTTTCTTTTTTTGGATTAGGGAACTGAACGCTCCTGTCAGGCATGTCTTCTTCTGCCAAAGCCTTTTCCCAAAGTAGCTCTTCTCTGAAGGCTACAGAAGACATCCCAGGAGCAGGCTGCCTGCTTGCTTTTTCTAATTACAGACAAGAATATACCAGGTCTCTTCGATGATACAAACACATTAACCTTGCATTTCATTTTACTCATTAGGACACTTGACCTTGGGTAACCAACTCCTTCCCTTAAAGAATTCAAGAATCGAAAAATAAAAGGACATTTGTCTAAAATACTTCAGACCAGATAAATGCCATCATGTTTGTTTTCTGGAATCAAGGTTAAGGGAAATATTACTCCTGTTTCGAATCAGGCCTGCTGGAAATGAGGCAATCATATTCCACACAGAACGTTGTTTTTCTTCCTCTGTGAGACATCATCATCTGGCACATTACAACTCTGATTATCACACCTTCGAATGTCATGTGCCTATTTTATTTGTATTGCCAGCTGCAGCTTTGCAGAAAGAGGACAAAACCTACCAAGTTGGACAAGCCCAGTTGGCTTAGACTGCTTGGCTGTGGGTAGTATCTGGCAAACTATGCTCATTAAATCCAGAGTGAGTATATACCCATTAGTTTGAAGTCTGCATCTTTGTAGACAGTTGAGTCATTTTACTAATTCTCTAGAGATGCTAACAAACTCAGATCCATATATACTTTAGAAACAAACTACCAATGCACAAACAGAATGTCAACTGATGTGACTTCCTCAGAAAATGTCAGGTGATGTCAATGCAGCAGGAATATCCAGAGGACTAGGAGGACCTGAGGGCTCAGGCTTGGGAAAGTTGGGGCTGCTTCACGCAGGCTTTGGCAGTGGTCTCTCAGACCATGTGACCATGGACAAGACATTCAGGCTGAAGCTGAGGCTGAGGTTATAATGAGATTTGAGGAGACAAAACCAGGGATAAGAATTAGATCCCTGTCACCAAGGTAGGTTCCCCTGGTCAAGAATATGAAGATCAGTTCCTTGGAGATCTACCTGTTCTCTTTGCCTGTCAGGTGTTCTGGGATTATTGACCTTTTCCTAGAAATATCGCTTTAGAATTAGGTTTTAATTATTATGGAGGTACCAGAAGTAACCTTAAGCTGGCTACTGCACCAGGTTCAAGGCTTTCATCATCACTGGAGAAGATAATGGTTATGTCACTTTGGATGTTAAGTGCTACAAGGAGGTAGCTACTGTCATCTGAGGGGCCAGTTAGTAAAGAAACTAGAAAAGCAGCACAAGTAATGCTATCAATAGTTTTTCTTTTCTTTCCTTTTAAAACTATTTAGTTTTGATAATTTCATATGAGTATTGTATTTACATAACTTTCTCCCAACTATCTTTGTCTCCAAATCCAGCAGTGCTTTCCACCTCATCTTTAAATCCATGCTCTTTTATGTGTGTATACACACACACACACACACACACACACACACACGATAATCATAAGTATTTATGACTATGAATACAATCTACTGAGTGTGCTTGCTGTTGTTCTGTTGTATGTGTTTAGAGCTGATACCTCAGGACTGGACATGTCAGGAAGCTTGTCCCTGGAGAAGACTGATTCTCCCTCTCCATGCCTAAAGTTTTAGCATGGGGTAATCTAACATTGCCATGTCAACTGCTATTGTCATTGTTTAGGTCTTGTTTAGGTTATCATATTTTTGTGATTTTATGAAATATGCTTCATATATAAAAGACACTACATATCAGCAGATGTCCTGATCCTCTGGCTCTTACAAAATTTTTTTTTTTTTGGTCTATTCTTCTGTGATGTTCCATGAGCCTTCTGGAAGAGGAATTGTGTAGTAGATATATCAACTGAGGTAATGGGCAACATGCAGTTTTTTTCCGCATTTTGGCCACCAGTTATGCCTTTCTGTAGTGCTCTCTGTCTGCTGCAAAAAGGAGTTTGTTGGATGAGGAGTGAAGGTCACACTTATTTGTGGGTATAAGGATTAGTATTTAGGATGCAACTAGAAATTATACTGGCTTAGGAAATTGGCTGTAGTAAGTTGTTCTCTAAGTCTGTGATCTCACCAGCCACAGGTATTTTGCTAAGGTTACAATACTAGGCATGAATTCCTCCTATTGTCTGGGTCTTAAATTCAACTCAATGCCCTTTGGTTATATCTTGGATATAAGTGCCACTATTTTGGATTTTGGGATATCTTTCCATTCAGGACATTGTTATGGGACATAGAATTTATATCCAGATAAGATTATTGATTTTCTCCCTTGGAAATTTACATGATTCCTTTTGATCCTATGAGAAATAGCCCTCAGAGAGCAAGTTTCTAAGCCAGTTTAGGCTTGATTCCTTCAAAGCATTTTCATAAGCGTGTGGTGTCTTTAGCAGTAGGCTCGTACTTTCAATTTCTGAGAAGAAACCAACCATTCAATATTGGCTATCCAGGGGCATTGTCCCAAATCTCATTGAAGTTTTGTCTCTAGCATTGTGTAAGATGTAGTAAGCTCATGCACTTGAATATATTGACCCAATAACTATGTTTTCACTCATGATTTCAGGGTCATCTGCCCAAAGATGGTTGGAAACCCTGTGATTTCCTACAGTTCTTTTTTCTACTCCTGTGGTTTTCAAGTTCTACCAGGGCATAAGGTAAAACCACTTCATGTATTTCAACATTGCTGAGAATAGATTGTGCCAACATTCAGTACATGAACTTTTCAAGTCTTACAGGATTCATACAAGGCATTTTCAATGCACAAAATAAGTGCTTTGCTCTGTAAGTCTTGATGTGTTTATAAAGACAATTTAATTTTACCAAAATTAGCCATAGTCAATTTTATCATTTTTTTTGTTTTAATGAATCACACTATCAATATCATCACAAAATTTGATTAGACAAAATCCACTCATTTTGGGAAGGATAATCATCTTTACTTACTCTACCCACTCAGATGTTATCTTTTAAAACTTTCTTCACAGATACATTATTATAATTTGTATCTGAAGTATCCCTTAAAAAGGGTCATATGGCAAAGACATGACCCCCAACCAGTAAAATAATTAGGTTGCCAATATCATGAGTGGATTAATCTATTGATCAGTTCTTAATTGGATGGGCTATAGGAAGTGGGACAGTTAGGATGAAGCAAGCCACTGGGGATATGCTTTCTCCATTTCTTCCTGCTCTGTGACTGACGTCCTTATTCTCTGATTCATGAAGTTTCACCTTGCCTAAGGCAACAATGGAGCCAGCTGATCATGAGAGCTTTTGAAACCATGAGCCAAAATAAATACTTCATATTTTACAGTGTTTCTTTCAAGTATTTGTGATAGCAATTAAAAGTGTAAAATGCACTGCCAGTTGTTGGGGCATCCCATGATTTGTCAAATTGTCATCTGCAAATAAATATTCCATCCTATCTTAATGAAGCAGGGTAAATGTGTAACATCAGTCAAGCCCAGGGACATCACCACCTTCTGAATTCCTTGGGGCACCTTTGTCCATCCCTGAAAACCCAATCTTCTTCTTTCTATCACCATACATTAGTCTTATTTATTCGAGAACCTTGGATATAAGACTATTTTGCAAAACTCTGATTGAGGGTCTGATTTTATTAATGCTTACAAATCAGAAATTCCTTTCTTTTCTATGACTAACTGGTCTTTATTCATGAAGATACCATAAGTTATTTGTCCACTGTCTACTGTCTGAGGGAGATTCACTTTGTCTAGGCTGAGACTAATCTAATATGAATAATTATGCTGTGAGTCTCCAAGCCCATGCAAAATACTTAAATAACCAAGGAAGAACTGGCTGAGTCATGCATTAACTATATGCCCTTCCTTGCCCTTTTACCATGTTGAAATTACTTGTGGAATTAAAAAAAATATTCTTTATACTTTGCTGTCAGCTTTTATGACTTATATTCTGAATTTATGTCTATAGAGAAATAAAGGTAAGAAGTCATAATAAGTTTCTCATAAGTTCTTTCTTTTTAACATTGAACAAAGCTTTTATTATTCTGAAAATTCTTCCGCCTAAAAATAATTCTGCCTAAACTACTTTTCCTAATATTTATATTATTTACTTTGGTTAATATTTTATCTGAATATTTTTACCATTTCTATCATTTTAAATAGTTAAATTTTAACTTAGCTAAAATTTCATAGAAGTAATGTATGGCCATAATTTTATTTTAATTAACTAATTAATCTCAATTAATCAATTGATCAATTTTTGGTCTGTGCATATGTATGTTCAAATGTGTGTACCAGTGAATATGCAGGTGCACCAGTGTGCATGTGTATGTGGAAAGCCAAAGTTGATGTCACATGTTTCCTCAGTTGTTTTCCATTTTATTTATTGAGGCAGGATTTCTCATGGAAGCCAGAATTTGCTGATGGGATGGATACTTTAGCTAAGCAGCTTAGCTCTAGGATTGACTGTGCTTTGGTCCTGTGTATTGGGATTACAGGCATTCTCTATGCTTTCCAAGATGGAAAATGGGTTCTGAGAATCTGACCTCCAGTCCTCACCCTGGCAGGGCAAGCTCTTGATACACTGAGTCACTCCCCAGTCTCATGAGCACAACATCAACTTACACTATACTGTGTAACTAAAACCCAAAGTTCTATTTTTATCACCCCTCCATTTTGATTTTCAAGAAGCAGACATTAACATTTTATTTTAGTTTCCAATACTCTACATCTAAAATATAAATCTTCTTTTAGTTTTCCAACTTGGCCCATTATGATTTGGAAGTATGATAGGCAAAGATGCACTCACATCAGCTCCCTCTCTACTATGAAGAGACATATTTTTGGTTCTTTCCAGAACTAACCACTGTATTATTTTACTACTTTCCTTCTGATCCATCACTAAGTATTTCTTAAGCTTTGGGTTTTCCAGCTGCAGTTCTTTCTCTTACTTTCTGCAGTTTGCTATGCTGCTACATCCGGTGTACTTCGGGGTCCAGACTGACTTCCCAGTGATGGGCTCTTTCTCCTCCTTGCTTTCTTCCTCCTGTCCTTCCTCCCTTCCTTTGTTTCCTTCTGCTTACTGGACTCATTTTTACATTGTCTTACCCCATTTTGAACAGGCTTTCCTTGCTTCTTGCATTCAAGTAGCAAATGAAAAGGAAAAACAAGATAGACATGAAAGAAAGAGGTCTGTTTGGGAATGCAAGGACAAAGAGGTCAAGGGCTACCAGGAGTGAGGAAGAGAAGTGGAAAGAACAGAATACACGATGTGTATGTGTGTGTGTGTGTGTGTGTGTGTGTGAGCACACGCGCACGTTCATGTGCTCTTATAGTATGTGGCTGAACTGTCAGCGGTAGACTGCTATTTTTCTCCAGGACCAAAATCTAATACAATTGATTTCCTCATTAGCTGCTCTCACTTACTCTGTGAAATGCAATGTTACACTAACATTTTTTCTCATATTTTTTTTTCTTCGAAGAAGAAGAGAGAGATATTTAGGCAGATGAAGTTGAGAGCTAAATGGAGCTATTTGGAAAAACTATTAACAGAGAAAGAAAGTATTAAAAGTGTACAACACCAACAAACTCAGAGAGGAAAAAAATGGCCTAAGCTTACTTCGCCAACCATCTTCAACAGGAAATTATTGAGAAACTAATGTTTTGTAGGACACATAAGGATATTTTACCTTCTCTGAATATCACATGCCAAAAAGGAAGTCAGAAGACAGAAAGTGCAAACTTATTCATTAAGGAGATGGGGGTTGTAAAAAGCAGAAGTGTGAGGGCCTGTCTTTCTGAGAGAACCTGAATAAATGTCTCTGGGTTTTATGCTCCTGAGTCACATGATCTTACAGAATTACACACATGCACACACTGAGTTATAGCATGTTGTGTTTTCCACAGGGAGAGAGAGGATCAAGAAGGGAAATTTAGCACGTGGCAGAGACATGACTCATGGCGTGGTGAAAACAGTCTAACAAAATGAGCCAATTCCCTGTTGACTCCTCATCATCCAGGAAAGATTGTAAGAACACATTTCCTTCATCTTAAATCATGTGCAAACTAAGTCACACATTTACTAATAAATTCAGGATCTGATAAATTTGTAAGGAATGAGAAGCAATCTTGAAAGATAAATCTACCTCTTCTGAATTTATGCTTCACACACATATTTCTTGGCCATTTTTATTAATTTTACTATCATATTATTAATCAATCATATATTCCCTCACCCATACATTATATCTTTGTGACGATGATTGCCTATTAAAGTAGAGAGATGAAGAATAAATCACCACTTTTCCCTTCTCCAGAGTTAATGCAAAATGGTATGCTGGTCAGGATAGGAAGTCCTAATGAAATTAGTCAGATTCATCCCTGTCTAATGGTCTGCCTGGTGGCAGCTGTGTTGCAGGTCTTGCCACACACGCTATCTCATATGATTTATATACACTGAACTTACTTTTTAAAAAAAATTAAGGAGACTCAGAAGCTTCTCTAGAACCCTTGGCTATAATTTTGAAATGTTAGAAATTTTGATGGTGCTAAAAATATCAGCTAAGCACGGTGGTGCATGCCTATAGTCTCAACGCTCCAAAGCCTAAAGCAATAGGATTCCTGTGAGTTCTAGGCTGGCTTGGCTTTCATAGTGAATATCAGGCTAGTCAGGGATAGAGGAAAATCCTGTCTCAAAACAGAAAAGAAATGTCAGTGCTCTCTTCTCAGGGGAAAGACACGACAACATTTCCCTTTTTACTAATTATACCTTGACAAAGGCGAGAGTAGGGGAACTGCATTCGACCATGCATGGGCTCTCCACACAGAAGGATGAATAGAAGATGCCCTAGAAGCTAGTCTAACACATCAGAACACTTAACAGTCACTAAATGAGGCATTTAGTTTGGTATTGAGGATTAATGGTTTTTGTGGTTACATATAGGTCTAAATGATGAAGACATGAGTTTACTTTAAAAATACATTTATTTATTTGTGAGGTGACTTCAGTGACACCCTACTTCGTAGGATGATGTGCTGGTGTAACTGGTTTATTTTCATGAAAATCAAGTCACTGTTTAAAGGATAACAGCCATCAATAGCCAAGTACATAGGTTTTCAGTTAGGAATTAATACTTAGAAATATCATGATACTGACAGGAATCAACTAATCAGAACTTAAAACAAGTGCAGTAGTAACACCTAGTTATTACATTACAAAATCACAATGAATAAAAAGATCAACAAATCCTGTGTTCATGCTTTGTAAATCATGTTGGAACTGTATTTGCTTGTTTTTGTTTTTAATGAGTAGAGTCTTTTATATGAATCACGAGTGCCATGGTGAACCAATTTTGCAATTGAGTGTTCTATAAGGTTCACTTGGGGATAAAGATTCTGATCTTTTATATTTACTGTGAATTCAGCCAAGAAGGCTACTTACAAGGAGGAGAATGGAGCTGACTTTTCCATTCTTATGGAATGCAGCAAATACTGGCACTTGGGCAAGTTATAGTCTGGTAATCCATGTATTAGTTTTACAATAACGATTTTAATGCTTCCCCCAAGAGATCAAAAAATTTATGTTGGACACACTTGTGGCTTCAACTGCACATTGCAAAAGGCTCTCTGGGGTCTACACAGGGACATGTGAAGCCTTGTAAGACAGCCTACGTGTAATGCCCTCACGTAATCCCCCTGTTTCCCTTGTGGGGATTTTCAGAAACCCTGAGCAAAGAGGCCATAATTCTGTCAACACCATACACCACAGGAGCAGGCTTGGGTCTTGATCTCTGGAAGCTGTGCAATGGAGCTTGAATCACAATGCTGCAGAAGAGCATGTGGCCAGGTAGAATAAGTGCATCGGTCCACAAGAGTCATTGTCCCTAAGAGATGTCACAGCAGCCAGCTCCCGAATTTTTAATGATGTTCCGTGAATAACTCAGATCTCCAGGAAAGAAGGGAAACAGCCACTGCTAAATCCATGAGCTTAAGCAGAGAATGCTTTCAGCTCTTTCCCAGCTTGTAGAATATGAAATTATATGAGGTTTAGATTTTACTGTAAATCTCTTACCATGTGGGCTGAGTGGGTGAGACAGGAGAAGTGTTCTTGTGACAATCAAAAGGACATGTGTATGTCTGGGCCATTTCCTGGTGACCTGAGTCTAGTGCTTACATAGTTCAACCTAGCTAAGGAGTCTGGAAGCCATCCTGAGTAGCAAGGATTATTTCCTGTACTCTGGCCTCTGGCCTCAAGTTTCACTAAGCATTCCAGCAGATCCGGGGATGGATGAGAGTGAGGACAAGAGTTTGTTTCAATGGTAAACTCCATGGAGGGTGGCCAGAGAGAGGCTACAGTCATGCTTGGTGATGCTTAACATTTAGCCTTTTCTGTTTCTGTGTCCCACAAAACCTTCTTAAAACCTTTTAAGTGCAAAGAAATGACCACTGTATCAGGTACAGTAATGACAGTGAATCACTGCCAGTGGTCTTGAGCTACTGAATTCTTCTCTAGTGTTTGTTCAAGAATCTGGTATACTAGACAAACTGAGTTGACACTGTCCCTCAAGCAGTGAAAACAGGAACCTTCCTGTTTCCAATGCCTTCCCTATAAGACTATGTTTACCTTAGTTGTTTTTAGTGTGTCATATTAAACCAGTTTGATTTGGCAATGATACTCAGGTCATGTATTAAAAAGAGATCATGGCATATGCTTAAAACCTAGTTCAGGTTTACTTGATGTTATTGATTTTGGGTGGAGTAAAATAAAGAGATGCTATGAAAAATATCCTTCATTATGAAAAATATTGCTTCTTTTCTCCTCTTCATTCTTTATTTATACATTCTTTGTTAATTTTCCATTGTTCAAACCCAGGTCCCTTTCTCCCTTTCTCAGGTTGTGTATAATCAGCTGGCCTTCAGTTGGGTAAAAGACTTGGCATTTTTCTTAAGAATCTCCCATTTGCCTAAATTAGTTAACTATGGTCTCTATCAGATCATTCTGACAAAAGCCAAACTCTACATCCAACATAAATATACTCAGCAAATATTTTCTCATTTCTTTTCAGCTTAAAATTTCAGAGGAAGCAATGCAGATGAAACCTTGCCTTATGAATTTATGTTAAAGCAGGAGAGAGAAAAATGACAGTGAAAACAGGAACATTTATTGTTGGAGAACCTTGCTACTAAGATTACAGTCCACCATGTTCAGATAGCTCTCCAAGCTAAAATAGAGGACTCCCTTTCTCAACAGGGTGTCCCTTTCTCTGTCTAACCTTACTTGGAGAGTGTCTCTTAGTAGCAATGCCTGACATGAAGAACAACCATGTGCAGAGATCGCTGGAAGTGTATAACTCAGCACACAAGTCTCACTCTAGCTTCCCACACATATGATACATTAGATACAGTGTTATGACCAATCAGCCCTTTCTATCTGTACCCCTAAGAGCCCTTATATACCCTACCCCTGGAACAATAAAGTAGAGCTGTCTCACTGAAGCTGTCTCCCAGAAGTTCTTCTATTATATTCAAGGCAGTGGTAAGCCTGCTCTCAGCTTTTGCTCCCTCCACCTTTATGGTCTGGTGGCCAAGGACCCACAAAGAAATGGAAGACTCATAAGTCATACTATAGTCATAATATAACCATAATAATATAGCCACACTCATTCTCTCTATGAGCCAGGCACTCTGCTTAAGGTTTTACATGTAAGACTTAATCTAAGGCTCATCCATTCTGCTTAATACTATCTTACATGTTTAAGATAATTATGACTCAGCAAGAACAAGGCATGTTAAGGGAAGAGAAGACTTTGAACTCACAGCTGCTGAATTTTGAGGTCTGTACTGTTTTTGATCCTCTCCTATTTTTGTATGTAAGGAAAAATATGTGCAACTTACTTAAGTTTGGAGAAGAAAGAAATGACATTCACCGTAAGTGTATACTTAGAATAGCAAAAAGGGCTGTTTCTGTAACCTTTGGCAGTATAAACAGGGAATGATGAGGGTAGAAAACACAGCCCTAGAGAACTCGATGCTCTCAGTGTTCTGGAGGCTGAGCATGGGCCAAAGACACAAACATGAATTCAGATTCCTCTGGGAGCATTTAGTCCTTTTAATACTTGTCCTTCCCCTTCTTGAATCTTGCCTTCCTAATATGTCTGCTAAATGTGAGAAGGTTAACTTGCCTAAAGATTCCTGCCTCAAAGGGTTTGATCCTGGAGGTAAGAAGCTACAGTTCAGTACCTTTGATTGAGTTGGTGTTCCATGCATAAACATATAGTTCCTCAGCTGACATTTACCAGATTCAATAGCTATACTGGATTGTCATAGGAATCCCTGTGTTGGGAACCTCACTTCTTTCCCATCTCATTAAACTTGGGGTTGATCTTAGGACAGTGGATCTCATGTGACTGACAGGAACATACATAACCATTCTTAAACAAAACAAAACAAAAGTAACACTCAGATGTCATGAATCCAGGATACATTTGTTTTCTGCACACTCTATCTACCTCTTTCTACTGCAAACAGCCACACCCCTCAGCGCTCTAAATAAAAGTGACACAGTAGAAATGGTTGTTGGGTCTTCTGTATAGTTTAGAAGACTCCTAGGTGAGTAATGTCCCACAGTATTTTGTAAGGAATCAAAACTTGTTGAATATTTACAATGAGTCACATACTGAGTTAGGGCACTTTAATATCATCTTAATTCTCTGACGACACAGAACCATCACAAGACATTTCAAATTTAGAGAGCTTAAGAATCTTATGCAGGGTCACACAGCAGGTGGCAGAACTGAAATCAGACCTTACTCGTACACGACATGAAGCCAGTTCTTCATTTAGCTATGAGTAGGCATTAGTGTTGTTCTTTGGCAGGTTTCAATGCTAAAAATCTGGCAGTTAAATAATGTGTAAGGTCACAGTGTAACTCAGGAGTACATACATAGATAGGTATATTCAGGCACAACAGTATACCAATATCAGAACAATGATCCCAAGTATCAGTTGGTGGTTAGAAATAGAACATGCAGAGGTGGGAAAGTACACTTTTTGAAGAAAAAAAAAAAGAATCAAACATTCAGAAAAATGACTGAGCCTTTCAGTTTAAAGTAACACAAGGGATTATTATCATTGTTACTCACAGCAGGTTATTACTGAAACTTATCATTTATTTTTGGAGGTGTTCTTGTGGGGCTCAGGATAGGTCAGCTCTAAGAAACTTCAAAATAACCAGCGAGACAGATGATCAGTAGGCTTGTTGCACAGACACTCTGTATACAGACAGTGTCCTGCCAGGAACTGTCAGAAGAACTGTCTCCATTGCTGTCTTTTTCTGAAAACAGCCTGACTAGACAGGGGCAAGAGTCGTATCAATGGGTTTGTTGAGCATCATTGATAACGGTATCTACAAAGCAACTGATGAATACCATTTTAAATATGAGGCTAGAAGAGTTATTTCTTCAAAGGTAAAAGGTCCAGCTAAGGAGTAATGGGTGAGCCACTTTGGGACTGAGATCATGTAAGATAAACTCGAAGTGTCTGGGCATCCTATGCTTAGCCATGTACTCTCTTGAAATTAGCAGGCTTTAGCAATGTAGAAATAAACTGTATCTGACTTCTCTGAGGCTGCAATAATCCCTGTCTTAGACTTGATAACCATGAAGCCATTGCCAAATCTTATTGGGTGATGCTATGGGCCCCTCAGAGGAAAGGAAATCCTGTGACATGCAAGGTCACATTGAAAATCCTTTACTAAACAAGCCATGGTAGCAGCTTTGAAGGGATCCTTGGCAAGCCCAAGCTCTTTATGCAACTTTGAGGTAACTCTGTCCAGTAAAACACATTGATATAAAATCATGGAATTCTGCTGTTCTTTAATAAAGATTCACAACAGTCATGTGGTAAATTCCATGATTTGGGCTGCTTTACTGTATAAATGGGGCTAGAAAATGCTTTAGTAACAAGTAAGCCTCTTAATTTCCATAGCTTTGAACAAAAGTCTTTTTACTTTCCATCTATGTTGTCTGTTGTTGTGTGTGTTTGATGGGCATCCTTTGCTGGTTGCTCTTTCTCCAGGATCCAGGGAATTCAAGTACCATGTTTTCTCCCTTGTAACTCAGTGGAACTGGGAATGCTTTGGCTTTTATCCACCAATGAGGAAAGCACAGATTATAGTTTTGTGGGAAACTTTAAAGACCAGACCCAAACATGGCAGCCTCATTCCTCTCTGTATTCTAGAGAAGGGAATGAGGTCACACATCCAACATAAAGGCAAAGGAGAATGAAAGAGGTGAAACAAGCAACTGTGATTAACAATTGGTTGGTTGGTTTGCTTTTTGAGGACTGGAATTGGAGTTGGGATAGAAGTTGATAGGAGATCCTTGGTTTGGATTGGTGAGAGATGCTTGTAGGAATAAAGGCAATGCTAAACCGAGTGATTCTACATAGGTCACTCTCAAGACAATAATCTCAAACCTGATACCATTGGATATTAGCAATGTCAATAAACTATCTGACACTCTATATGACCATATACTTAAGATAAATAAATAGTCCCCTATAAAACTAAAGATACCTCTTTTCCTTTTGTTTGATAGAGTTGATAAAAGTAAAAAATATCACAGTGTTATAGCTATTTTTGGTCTTATATTGACATGGGTGTGGGGCAGGATTTGACTACAACATGTCATGATATGTTTATACCGTCTAGGCAACTAGAGAATTTGGGCATGTGAAGCAAGATTTACTACCCTAAATATTTATATTAGCAATTGTTATGTATGCTGATTTTTTGATACCAAGAATCCATTTCCCATGTCTCCATTGTAGTAAAAGCACATAGTAAAAGGCTGGCCACCTCTTCCATGTGTGCAGCCAGGCAATGTCATCAGCATCATCAGTATGTGCTAACTGTATGTCATTCATCTGAGAACAGCCATGAAGATTGTTCTTATGTATTGGCTACTGTGAATGATGCTGTAATGGACATGAAGTAGAAAGGACATCTTAAGAACCATTTTCAAATCTCAGTTTGATTGCTTGACCATCTGGTAGTTCTATGTCCAACCCAATGTGTCTATTTAACAAAGAAAACAATCAGCAGAGGAGAAGGTAACCTACAACAAATATTTGCAAAACATTTGTTATAAGAGATTATCTAAAATACATAAGATCTTATATTTCAATAGGAAAAGAGTCAGCCTAGTTGGAAAATGGCAAAGAACTTGAGTAGATATTTTTTCAAATAAAGGAACACAATGGCCAGTAGGCACATGAAAGGACACTTAACATCCATTAATCATCAAGGAAATGAAAAGCAAAACCCCAATAAAATATCAGATATTCTGTAGGCTACCGTGAACAAAACCAAAACACTAAATAATGACAGGAGTTGACAATGAGGCAGAGAGCTCTGAACACTGGGCACTGTATGAGAGAGTGTAAACTGGAGTGATCACAGTAGAGGTCTTGCAAGCATTTCCTCTTACTAGTTACAACACCTCAACAGTTTTTGTAGATGTATGTGTCTCCTTTCCTTAGCCATGCTTTTTGTGTGATACTTAACTCTTGGGGTATGCTATAGCGATTGGTGTATCAATGACACATCATTTAGGTTGGTTACTGTGATGTACTTGAAAAGACTAACACTTAATGTCACCCCCACCCCTATTGAAGAGCTTCCTGGGAACCTTCGGGAATTCCATGGACAATCCATCTAGTTCTCTGAGTTCTCAAGCCCACAGCTCTTCTATTCACTCTTTGTGTCTATTCTCTTACATCCTCTTTTTACAACCCCTAAGACCTTCTTGCCCTCATCTTCCAGTTATACTAGCACATCGTCATTCACACACTCAGAAAAATCTGTGCCCTGTGTTCTTTGATCCACATCTGCTGGGTCACAGCTCCTCTCAAATACTCATGGGCATCATGCTAATTCTTTTCTCTTATTACTGTAAGTAGGTAAATTTTCCTCCTTCTCTAAACCATTAACTTCTGTATAGATAAGAGCTGAAATATCTTCAATGATAAACCATTCAACTGGATTTGCAAATCTCTGCTTCTTTTTCTTAAGCCTACAAAATAGTGGTCTGTTTTCAGTAGCAACTTGACTTTTTCTACATGAAAACTGGCTTTTGCTATTCAACTTTATATTGACATTAAATAAAATTTTAATTATTTTTTTCTTTGAATTTTAATTAAGAATTTCATGCATGAATACTGGATTTACATTATTTCTACCTTCTATCTCCCCCTTTAAAGTCCTCCTCCATCCCCCTGAAACTATTGGTCTCTTTAATTACACACACACACACACACACACACCCCACCACCACCACCATCACCACCACCACCACCACCACCACCACCACCACCACCACCACCTACAAGAAAACCAACCAACCAATTCCCCCTCAAACAAAAAAAAATCCTATTGGGTCCACATAGTATTTCTCCTATGTACATATATTTAAGCCTTATCACTTGGGATCAAATAACTTATCAAGAAGTTCACCCCTAGAGAAGACTTATTCTCTCTCCTGTAGTCACTAATGGCTTATAATTTTTTTCTATAGTAAAGCCTTCCAAGACTTCCCCTATCTGCACTATCAGGACACTGGTGTTGTCATTGTGCAGGTCTTATTTAGGCAACCATATTGTTGAGATTTCATAGATGCAACTTGACTGTCATTTATAGATGGCACTATCTTGCAGCACATATTGTGGTCCTCTGACTCTTACAGTCTTTCTGCCTCGTGTTTTATGTTATCACTATTTAATTTTGGGTTGGATACCTCACAGTCAGTTGTTTCGACATTCTGACCAGCTGTAGATTTCTATAATTGTATATCTACTATAAAGAGAATATTCTTTGGTTAAGGTTGGAAACTATGCTTGCCTGTGTGTATAAGTATTTAGAATGCACTTAAGAAAACTGCAAGTAGCAGATTCTTCTCTACGTTCTATGGCCTTCCCAGGTAGTCACCTATATTCACCAAACTAGGCATGAATTTCTTACAGACAGGGCTTGAAGCCAAATTAAATGGCTGCTTGTTACCCCTAATATATAAATGCCACTATTGCACCCTTGGGGATATCTTGCTGGTTATTGGTGTGGTTCATGGGATTTACAGCTGGGTAGAACTACTGATTGCTTTTCTCCTTTAGTATCTTGTATAGCACCTTCTGATACTATGAGGGCTAGACCTCAAGAAGGAGGCTTCCAGGTCAGTTCTGGTTTGATTCCTCCAAATCCTGTGTTTGAAGTGTGTAAAGTATGTGGTATCATCAGCAACAGGGCCTTACCTTCAAGATCTGAAAGGAAATCAGGGGCAATGGCAATAGCCTATATTGTTTCGTGTGCCTCCTGAACTCCTTTGACTAATAACTTAAAGTGAAAATTTCCATGCCTGGCACTGAGGTGTTTGTAGATGCTCTATAGTTCTGGTAAAAAAATGTTATCACTG